>JBBPRK010000054.1:0-54111 GCA_038093075.1 Boletus patriciae
ATCACCACCACGCGCAGACCCGTGTTTCCTGGGGTATGCCGCAACACCCCTGGCGATCTGGGTAACGTCAGTCGGGTCGGATTTGAGAATGGCCTTGACGAATCCTTGGGCTTCGGATTCATTCCCGATGATGTTGTCCGTGTAGAGGAGGACATGCTCCAGCTGGGCACCACAGAAATGGGGGATGAACAGCGCAAAGAGGTTGAGGACAAAGGTCTGTGTGTGTGGGCGTCAGGGTTGGGTGGCGTGAGTGAGAGATATGATGACGAGGGAGGGCAAGGGGGCCTACCTTGTTATTCTCCGATGCGTGCCTGCTGAGCCTGGGCACCGAAGCAACGCCATGCACCCCTCGACGTAGAACACCTTTGCACCCTCCAAGAGCGGGGAAACAGGGGGTGACGAGAAATATGGCACATCCAACTCCTCAGCGACGTGCGATGTCGTCGCCAGCGACCTGGAGCGACCGATTCTTCGAGCTCACTAAATTGGAGGTCGAGATACCAGGGTGCGTTCCTCAAGTGGATCGTCCTGTAGGTCTTGTGACACGCCACACCAGCCCCGCGCATCTTGCCTACGGGTTCGTGATGTCAGTGGCTCTTCGTTGACGTTCTAACTTACCGTTTTCGGGTTCCTGGGCAATAACTCGCCATGGATTCCCGTGATGTGGGTGCAATGGGCCTCAGTGCCCTCGCCGTCGTTGTTCTGGCTGCTTGCAGTGACGATGAGGCTCCACTGCGCCGACTCTTCGTTCGCAGCGTCCTGCTCGGCACTCGCACTGGCAAGCTGTCTCCTCAGCCATCCCCGGTGAAGGTGACCTAGGTGCTTGCCAGTGGGTGATGTACGTGGCAGTGGAATTGGCGGGAGTTGCAGGACAAGTGTAATGGTGGAGAACGCACTGCGAATAGGTCAATTCGTTTGTTGATTCCAGGAACTGATGGGAGACCTAGGTACCGTTATGATGATCCAAATGACATGCACCTCTAACAACGTGATTGAAATGACTACGAGAACAAATTGTTGCAATGGATTATTGATACATTGAGAATACACGGGGTACCGCTAGCAGATCTGCAAGGAGACGGTGGGAATAGAAAAATCCCTTGCAACAATCTATGAAGATAGGTCAAGATGTTTGCGGGGAGCAAAGCGCCATGAGGTCGTTGTCTTAGTAGCGCAGCACAAAGTGTGATGCAGCATTCACAACTTAGACCTCCGCATGAACACGGAAACGATATAAACAAGTGGAGGGACCGCCCCAATTATCCAGTATCTTGAGTACTACCACCCCAAAATCCATCTGCGCGTTGGCAGCTGAATCGAAAACTGGGAACGTCTGAATGTGGTTCTCAGAATAAATGTTGTAATCGAAGGACGCCAAAGGCACGAATGGCAGGTGTTCATTGATTCCTGGAGCTGTACGCGACATGAGGAGTTCACGAAGCATGCCAGTAGCACTGTTGCGCAAGTGCTTGAACTTCGCCAAGTTCTCTTTGCCATCAACAAGTCCCCAGAGGACCATTTTGCGAGGGGCTAATTCAGCAGCACTGCCTTGTTGTTGTCCAGCGTGCTCGACCGCCACGTGAGTGATACGAAGAATGTTTGGTAACCTAACACCCAGCTG
Source organism: Boletus patriciae (assembly GCA_038093075.1). Taxonomy (NCBI): domain Eukaryota; kingdom Fungi; phylum Basidiomycota; class Agaricomycetes; order Boletales; family Boletaceae; genus Boletus; species Boletus patriciae. The sequence continues at coordinate 1,622 of JBBPRK010000054.1, forward strand.
GCCAACCTTGCCAGGCAGAAGCCAGCAGGATCCCACTCCATCCCCAAGTGCAGCAGAGGGGGAGGTACGATGAGAGCCAACTCCAAACCAGCGAGAAACCCACGAAGAATAGGCAGTGGGTGAGCGAGTCGTTAAACGGGCTATGACTTCACCGCCACTTGTTGCATCTGTAACGAGAGGCGAGGTTTCCGGAATGGGGCGAGATTGAGTAACGGGATTGGTCCGGCCAGAAGTTGTGCCTGGATGAGCTGGCAATGCGGGCAAATGTAGTCCCACTCTCCGATCTGCCGAGAGGCGAGATTGGACTAGATGATCTGTGGCATGGTGGATGATGTACACCAGCGCGATCGACAGCAGCAGCAAGGAAACAGAAATGATCGAGACCATGGCCAAAGACCATGCGAAACGCGTGGATGATGTGGAAACATGGCCGATACGTTGTCCATGTAAAGGTGCAATAAGAGTGGTTCTTGGTCCAACACGGGTGTGTGTCTCCCTTTCATGACTGTTTCGGTCAGTAGCGGAGTCACGCCGAGCTGAGCCAACAGCGCCCTGCCGGGGTTCCCTGCCCGCTGTAAGTAAGTGCTCTGCATGGGGATCAGGTTGAGGGAATATTCGCGTTCCAGAACGTGCCACTCACCGCTGAACATACGAGTGAGCTGAAAGTTTGAAATAATCAGCAACTGTAATGAGTTTAGATGACAGGTCGCACCTTTCTGACCACTCGAGGGGCACCATTAACTACAGAATCTTGATCTGGCTCTTGCACCAGGAAATGGGATGAGTGGCAAGCCTGGGCATCGAGGCTTTCCTGGGTGGGGCCAAATAACTTCGTGGTTAGCTTCATAGAGGTTGGGTTGTGTATGAGTGATGCGGATGCGCAACAGGTTTGAAGAGTATGAGACAATAAGGAACGCGAGAGAAATCTGGCCCTTTATATTTCTGCAAAGCAACAAAGACCAGCAGACATGGTTACCGTCCCTTTTCAAAGAATGAAAGGGGTAGGGGCGACACAGCCAGCCGCTAGGTTTCGCGGGGTTTGAATCTCTTCGCTGCCGCTCGGATTTATCCGTCACCACCGAAACCTACCAAGTCAATACTATTACTATGCTGTACCACAAGTTCGTCTTCCAGTAGGTATTAAACTCGTTTCCGGTACAATGCAGGAGCAGCGGTAGACACGTGTCCGATATCGGGGCGTGCTGACTGGGTCAGAAGCAGGTGGTGGTTGGATATTGATACTGGTCGATGAAGCAGATATGTGCAGTCCCGGTGCACCGACTGGCGGGCCAGAGCCGATCGTCGTCGTGGGTACAGCAACCTTGATCATAGAAGCTGTGGCGGAGGCACTGTGGTGGGGAGCAATGGTAGATGGCGCATTTGCGAGCCTGGAAGCCCAAGGGCTTTGTACACTAGCACCGTTCACTGATTGCTGCTGACCAGGAGTGGTACTAACACCGCTGTATCTGTACTGGCGCAGCGGTCGACTTGTTACCGCTCCCAGTGGCACCAGAATTGGTTCCCGCAGACGTCGAGAGCTTACTTGCCTGCAGCATTTCCGCAGCACGTTGAGTAGGTGCCACCTGGGCAGATGAAGAACATGAAGGTTGAGTATGAGGTGTAGAAGATGGAACGCGGGTGGGAGTTGGTGCAGCGGCAGGGGTTGGGTGGAGGCATGGACGGAGCAGCGAGCATGGTGCTAGGCTCGGCATTACGATGCAGAGGTGGATCTTTGCTTCTTGACTGCGGTGAGGATTTATGACTAGGTCGGTCGACTACCGCGGACTTTTTCACCCTGCCCCTCAGAGACGGAATACACATAGCTTCGGGGATATCCATCGCTCTGCGAACGTCACGGTGTCGAAATAGTTTCGCTTGCGCGTGCCTCAATATGATCTGAAGCCGCATTCCCACTGCTTGTTATATAATCGAAGGAGCGCTATCGTTGCACGTGCCTCCGTCACCTGTTCATTCAATCAGCATCAGACATACGACACCATTATGCAGGGACAATGGATGACTTACACACTACCCTGGGTGGCGATGCCAAGTTCTTACTTTACGAGGACGCGCAGCGCGGGACAACGGGATTTGACGACACGGTGTTTACCAGAGATTGGGTATCGCGGACCTACAGAGACAGATGGGAAACAAGAGTGCGCGCAAGGTCGTAAGAAAAGTGCCTTATACGCGTGGTGCATGTACTTTGAGATCGTTGTATATAGCATGGACAACGAGTATTCAGTCCTCGATCAAGTCTGCCACCGTTTGTTGGACATGTTTGAATGGCTTGGCTATGGATGATCATATCGGCAAATCAGTCCCGCTTGGTACACTTATGTTGGCTACGACACACATGCCTGAGTCTGCCAGATCAGTGCCTTGGACACCGCTCCACTGGGTTGGATAGTAGTCGACGGCCCTTTCGCGCTATCGTACAAGGATGTCAATGATGGCTCCTGTGTAGTTGACAATACTGACACATGCCAGGGATGACTCGTTGCCGTCAGTGCCAGCGCCAACCATTTTGCAGTCGAGTGCGAGGTATTTTCCGGGGCTGCAAAGGATGATGAGATAACAGAGCGTGCATGCTAGAGTGTGCATGGGGCTCACGCGGTCTGGGAAGTGTTGTGCTTTACTTTTCCGAGCACCATTCACTGTAACCCCGCGATGGACTCGAGATCGACGAGTTCGCTGTGGCCGCCTGACGGATGCCACCCCGGTGGTGGAGATGAAGCGAACGCAGCCATCTTGTAGGGAAGAGACGCGCTCGACTCGCCGCGATCGATCTTGCGCCGTTTTCGTGGGTGACCATGTCGAACCAGACTCTAACCGAACCAAATAAACCTCTAGCACATCAACAACCCGAAATACTCACTTTTTTGCAACGCAAACCAGCTTGAGGATGGTCTGGATTTGTGTTAGTTAGATGGAACAGGACAAAAGACAAGAAATACTCATTGCTTTGCCGTGGTGTCGTGTTCGTCAAAGTACTGTATCCGATCTCTGGCAGTCCTTCGGGCCGATAATGGATCTTCTCGACGTCAGGCGAAAGTGTCGGTGCTTGCGTCCTCGTGAAGCAGCGCTGTCGCAGCTTGTGCAAAGGTGGTGGTGGTGGTGTGATGGGCCCGTCATACCTGCATGGGCCAAACCCGCAGCCAACCAACTCTAATCTACTTCATATTTTCCCAGTAGATATTGCACGATTTCCCTACAAAATCCGCACGGTAATCTATTCGGTAGATCCCACAGCGGATGCGACCTGCATGCAATAGAGCGTATGTGAGAAGAGTACGCTTGTTTGAATGATCGTTAATTGGCTTGCACGTCGAACTCAAAAAGGTGTGAGCTAAGTAAGGAGCAGGAATCGGTGAACAGTAAAAGGAGCACTATCGATTTATGATGACATCTACGACTCGGATAACCATCCAATATTGAAGAGCTGAACATCGATCGTGGAAATACCGCTACGAACCGAATGTCATCGTCTGTGGGACAACTGACTAGCGGCCCTCCAGGATTTCTATGAACTTGCCAAGGAACTTCCTTGTTTCTGAGAGGACCGGCAGTAGCATCGGTGCTAGAAAATGAAGCTACAGTCCGCACGCTAATTTGTCAGTCACAGGTAAACGCGAAGTGCTACATACCATTCGCCGAAGAGCAGCAGTGGGTAATTTCACTCTCAATTCCCCATTGGCAGCTCGAATAATGATTGAGAGTAATAGTAAGCCGAGGCAGACAACAATGAACCTGTGGGACAAAAACGGTGGCTGTGGCCCATCAATCAGCATGGTGGTATTAATCAAATTAAGGACATACCGCTGTCCAAGCCAGAGTTCTTGCATAGAACGACTCGTGTTCTAAAGTGGTTGAGTACATCACCTTCAGAGAAAAGTATTCTAACCTGTCAACCAGATAGATATATATGTTGCTGGGCCCTTCTTACAAGACGCAAGAGCGATGACTGATCTGCAGCCATTGGTTGCTGCCTTATGACGCATCACATTATAAATGCAGCAGTGATGATATGCATATACGTACAGCTACAGCCTTGATGAGGTCACCTGAAACAAAATTGAGTAGTATAATGAAGTTTTTGCCCGAAAACATTAGGCTCACCTTCGTGCTCCAGAGTTTGGGGCGCCTTTCGCGAGCCAATTTCCCAGACGCAGACTCTTCCGCAGTTTGTGCCACTCACGACAGCATTGCCGTGGCAAGCAAACGCAACAGTGACAGGGTAGCGAGACACTGGTTCGTCTGGAGGAATGAATGATTCACGATATTTCACTGAGGCTAGAGTATACAACCGGACCCCCGCATGCATTGTCTGCACGGCAAGCATTCTACGCTCCTGAAGGAGAGCAGACCCGGCTCTGCCAGAAGTTAGCGTGATTCAAGCGGCAGGATTGTTGGGATCTACAGATTTGGAGTGTCCAAAGTGGTCGGGATACGCCAAATTTGAGTGCGGTTGTACAAATTCCATGCACTGCAGCCAGATCTTCGTGAGCACTATGACAGCACACAAAATTGATTTTCTCAGACATTACACCATGGTTAAGATATGTCACAATCAGCTTCTGACCCCGCTCGAAGAAATGCAATGCTTGAGGTCGAATTCTCTTGTCATTTCCTCTGCATATGATATCTGTGGGACATAAACTGATGCTGCCCGTGAAGTCGCCTGCAATGTCAGTTAAGTGTACTAGCTTGCAACGACTGTTAAGATGAGGTGTAATAATATGCCCACACCTGAGACTCCTGTTGTTATGAAAACCATCTGACCCATGCCTATGGCAAGACGACCTCTATCCGCATCGAAGTCCATACAGCGGACTTCACCCACTGCTCTGAAATAGATCGCCTTTCTTGATAGGGAGATCTGTATAACCCAAAGTTGGTGTAGAAACATAGAGGATCGGCATGAGACACACCGTTGTGAAGTTTTTCAGCTGGAAAACTGATCCGTTATGACATCCACAAAAAAGAATTCCATTGACTTTCAGGTGCCATACCAATGCGGTGACAGCACTCTCGAATCGCAAGCTGAATAGTGGGGCTCCATCGGACACTCTCCATATCACCATTATACCATCGTCTCCTCCACTCGCCAGGTATGAACCACAAGGTGAAAATTTTAGCGCATGTATGTCATCTTGATGGCCACCGGTCAGATCCAATGCCAGTCGGAATTTTCGCATGGGCAGAGTTCAGACGTTCAAGTTGAAAGACGTGGCGGACACCACCGAACAATTTGAATATCACTTTCTAAATAAGTCGACTACCGACGGTGACTAAGCATGCGGCGCCCGTTGTCGTCACTTGTTTCGCCTCCATGGCGTTCCTGGTAGCTCTGATGATCACCCGATACGACCTTTCGCGGCCGGTTTGCTGGGTCGACCCATAGAACCGACACCATTTGCGATCGTACTTAAGAGCCGGCGCCCACAAGCATGTGGGTGTGCATGGTGGCAGTGCCAGGGAAGAAGGAGGGGCTGCTCCTAATAAATTTCGCCCGTGCGGTCAGCATCGTGCGCCACGGGTGGGCGTTGTGCCCATTGGGATGGGATGGGAGGGACTGGACAGGCCTTGCACCCGGTGCTGGGGATCATGGTGGCCATTGGGGTGTGTCGCAGGTGAGACTCGGAGTTGCCATTGTGCAGTCGTCGCAGTGGGCATCATGTCCCATTGGGTGTCGCGATGGCAATCGGGTACATCGCGGGTGGGCGTTGTGCCTGTTGGGATGGGAGTGACTGGACGTCGGGCCTCGCGCCAGACATTGGGTGTCGTGATGGCCATTGAGGTGCATCGCAGGTGGCCTCGCGCCCATTGGGGTGGGAGGGAGAGTGCTTGGCATTGGGGGTAGCGGAAGACCAAATGTGCAGCAACTGAATCTCTGGAGGTGGACGACTCAGCTCATACAGGTCGGGAGGGCGTCAACAGACCTGTCGGTACAGCTGCAGGGGTTGCACCCGTATCAAGATTACCCGATCTCGGGAACGCAGGGCTGAACGACGGACTGTCAGCGAGCATCGCGGCGACATAGGACTGAACGACGGAGACTGGGGACTACACCGAGGCGACGTTGGCGAGAACGTCGGTGACGTGGGTGAATATCTCGGGCTCGTGGGTGAGTATCCCAGCGATGTCAAGTTTCGTGCAGGAGATGCAGGTGAGTAGGTCGGCGACGTAGGTGCGCTGCCTCGGTTGCAGAACGGCAATGTTCCGAAGGTGGCACCGCCGAATGGCGGTTGAGGAACGTATGGGGATGTGGAGGAATATGCGTTGGGAGAGCTTGGACTGTAACTGGGTCCAGCAGGCGACATCCCGCCGGCCCCGAGTGGGCTTTGCCCATACCCAAGGAACGAGAAACTTGTGGCATCTTCGCCACCTGGGACGGCGGGCGGTGAGAATCCGGCTGACTCACCTTTGAATCCAGCCTCGGACCGCGCAGGGGAGTTGGTATCATATGGGTCATTGCTACTTGTCCAGGTGTTGTACCACCGTCTGCGTGGGCTGCGAGTATGTTTTGGACCGGGGGGCGGTGATCGACAATGGCATCCTTGAGCATGTCGATATCCAGCACAACATCGAAAGCACCAGTTCCCATCGGTACCAACTGCCCAAACATCACGTTCCCGGCAACACCGTGACAGTCATACTTTTCTCCTACGACTGCGGCTTCCATTAAGATCTCCACCGTTTCCTCGAACGAACAGCGCATGAGAGCACCCGTATCAGCCCGGTTAATACCGTGTCGAGTGATAGCCATCAGTCATCCATTCCTCTTTCGTCCTGATGGAGCCCTTCATTATGGAACACCGTAACGAGTCGTTCGGCGAGCTGATGTACCGCGTCAACGATGTATGAAGGCTCGAGGTTGTTGGGCTTCCGCCAATCGATATGGAAGACCTGAGTGGCGCCCTGGATGATGCGCTGGAGGTTGACAGTAAAGTGACACGGAAGACCGTCCGCGCGGGGGAGTATATATGTTCGCAGGGAACAATGTTCTTGTACGAGCTGGGCGTATTCTTCATTGAGCTTGTAACTCCAACGAACTGTCATCGATGCTAATCTGTAAAAACACCTGGAAAAAACCCTACTTCTTTATCTGTCACGTCCACTCGGTAGTTGTCCTCGAACTCCTTGTCCAGCATCCCGAACGTATCCACGGCACGTTTGGCCGCACTGCGGGCAACAGCAGATAGTCGAGGGCGCGTCTGGACACCCACAGGTGGTGGTGAGGGATCAGGCCATGCTTGGGGGCGCCTGGCGCTGGCGCTCATGTTTGCAACAGTGTCGAATGCAACGGTGGTGACAGGCACTGCGGTTGTGCGTGAGGGACGTGTGGATGGCGAGGAAAGGGGCTGGGTGTGCGCATGTGGGGCATTTTGAACGCGATGGTAGTGCGACGATGGGAGGTGGCGATGGAATGAGCGTCTCAGGAGGCAGAGCTCTTTTGGGTGGGGGTGGGCTTTGATCTGTTGGAGGGTGGAGGAGCGGACGGGGTCGTCCTTGCGGGGGTCGAAAAGACGCTGGAGGGAAGTAGGAACTGCTGGTTGCGTTTGAGGCGAGCTTTGGGTCCTGTCACAAGTACTCCCGCACACAGCCACCCCAATGGCAGTTGCATTCTGAAAAATACAATTGGGATCCAACCAGGGTATTTGCGCCTACAGCGTGGAGAATCACAAAGTGTATTTAAGTAACCCTATTCAGTCGTGACAAGAGATAGCAGCATGTCCACGGACGACCTTCCCATCAAAAATTTCATATGGTTCCGCCATTCTGAGCATCGTCTTGAGTAACCGGCATACAGACGTTTTTTAAAAAAACCTACGCGGCTATACCTTTCGGAATATCCAGTGGGATGGCCGCCTCATCAGGTCCAAGTTCAGAAAACTCTTCCGGAGTTAAACTCAACAAGTACGCCTTCGAATACAAGTTGATGGGTAAAGCTTTGACGGCTGCTCGAGTGCTGACTTTCTGGAGGGAAATCGAGCGCAGGCTGGGCCAGGCACCGGGTGTGGCATCCCACTGTTGTCTGTATCTCGAACGGAGGTGCAGCGCATCGAGTGTGCGCAAGATGGCCGTAGCTTTCCGAGATCGCCACCTTTTAAGGCTAATGCGATATGTCTTCTGCCCTTGACCAGCCTCGTGCTCCGATTCATCAGAGCTCATCCCAGACACCCCTAGGCTCTCTACGATACCCAACGCTGCAGGATACGAAGAGGAGTATGTACCCACAGTTTGGAGGCGACAATTGTATAGCTAGAGAGCTCAAACAGTGAGCTAGCTTGCACGGGCAATTTACAAGCACGCACCTGAGCCTTTCGTTCTTTGCGTCTGTGAGCTGTGCGCATTTCTGCAATAGGATCCCTGGGCTGTTGCAGAGGATGACCGGCAGCAGCTTGGGCAATTCGTTCCTGTGCTACCCGTGCAACTTCATGCTGTTGTTCATATACTTTGCGTAGGTATCTGAAATGAACCACGAATGCGGCAAAAATCTCCTTCGCGGATCGCTGGCCGTAAATACATGAGTAGCTGAAGTGTTCCAAGCTGAGCTAGGCACATCGCCGAAATCAAGGCGAAAAGAATCTGCTGTGCAACACAGTCCTTTATCTTTGTCGAAGGATTGTACCTCGTCCTTTGTCGGAACATTGGTGAAAGGGGAATGGGGTTCATCCCTGCATAATAGCTCCACAGCATGCTTACGGATCAAACTCTGCAGTATTGTGTCGTCAGCTGTGTACAAAATAGACGGACAAACGTACATGAAATTGATTGGTGTCTGACCTCCTGTGGGTGGGTAAAGATTTGACTTTACGAGGGGACGTGTTCTGGGCCTCTTTTGCGGGTGGTACAGTCCGCTGGTCGCCAAGCTGAGCTTGTAAGACATCAGTGACTGCTGCTTTCATGACATCGATGACATCCATTCGCATGCTATCCTTCAGAATTTCAAGCTCCCGCCAAGTGACCGGCGTCGAGTCATCCTGGGAGCGATTCAATCCAAACGAAAAGAATATAACTATGATTAGACTTGTACCATGGAATATGTAGCACTATTTCCTTTGGACGTAACTCGGGGTGAAGGTTCCAGCGGTACGGGCTGAGCAGTGGAGGAATTACAGGCCTCCGACTCGAGTGGCTGGATTCGAAGCCTCAGTGGACGTGGAAAAGGACTAGCAGCAGAACATTGGTTCTTGGGACGAGACAGGTTGAGAAGCATAGAGAAAAAATCCGAAATCGGCGTACCTTCTCGGGAGTCTGCTCTTGGGGCACTGGGACGGTTTTCAGTGTCACAGTAGTGTCCCCTTCACTGCGAATCTGCCAAAGTATGAGTCGAAATACCAAAGAAACGGACATAAACATACCCAGTTAGTGGATTCATCAAAATCTTCCGCAGACATGAACTCATCATCAGACTGGGACATGGCCGTCGTATACTATCCGGGCAGTGTGGGCTTTGAGGCTGCAGCTCTAAATACATCTAGTGCCACTTATTGCTTTGTGGAGATGTATGCATGGCAACGGCCGCATCCTTGAATGCTCTTTTGACAGAAATTCGCAACAGCTGTGCTCAGCTTCAAAGGTGTTTACCGCCTTGCATTGTCGAGACCACGGTCGGACTTTGATGGGTAGATCTGATTGGTTGGCGAGTCCTTGGTTATATTGCCAAGGCTCTCGCAGAGATCGGAAAGGGTGAACCTGGGAAAGCGATGCAGGTATTCGACCTCGCGTTCGGAAACTGCCGCGGAAATCCAAACGAGAGTAATTTGCTCTTGCTCACCAAGGTTTGTGATCCATTTACATGGCAGGTTTTTCATGCAACTAAGCATCCACGACCTAGGCCGTCATCCTATTTGTGGCTGAGAGATATGGCAAGGCAATCTCGCGCGTTCAAGTTTTGATTCATGTTTCGAGCGATGATGAGTGATCTCATTGCTCGGCAGAAGGACTCGTGTCGGACGACAAACGGGAGGCTGGGTCTGGCGCTCGCTTGAGTGACGAGGAGGCTTGGTCCGATGGGGGCTCGGGCGACGCACTGATGATACTTCGGCGCCAGCTTCTCCCTTACATGCCGAGCCTTCAGCTCGGGTGGACACCTCTACAGAGGCGTTACGGTTGATTGCCCGCCTCGGGTGTCCATTCAACGCACTCTTGCTCGAGCGGCAGTCAAATGGCCAATACAAGCGTGTCGCCGCCGAGCACGAGATCATAGTTCCGGGAGTCCCATCCCAGACGAACCCCAAACATACCCGGGCGAAGGTGTTGGAGATCGTTTGATTGGGATGGAGTATGTGCCCTCCTCTACTTCTTTTCTTTTGATCTCATTCTTCGATCGAGTTTTGTCGTCTTGTCGTCTTGCTTTCTTGCTGTCTCACCGTTTCGTCAATTCTGTGCCATCACTGTGTTCTTCACTGTGTAGCTTTCCTCGTTCGTACTACCACTATTTATTTCGTCCCCGTGGGTGGCACTCCTCCCATCTCATTCCTCATTCCACAGGTGCGTCGCCCACCCCGCGCACGAGTAGATTTGTAGTACATAGTACTTTTTGTGTCTTGCCCCCTTTGTCTGATTTGTCTGACGGCGCAAGCGTTTTTGGCCCTTCTGTTTCTCGTATTACCTGTCGTCATAAATGATAGAACCACAGCACTGTGTTTTCTTCTCCATCGAATCACCTCATCCTCCAGAAGTCAAACTAGAGTGTGATGTAAGTTTCTTTCATATTTGTATCACAAAGTGCCGCATCTCACACATGACAGCAAACTCCTGTCCGTCACCAATTATTCTCGACTACCTGTCTCGAAAGAGGCTCTTGCGTGTAAGCCAACCAACATGCATTATTTTACCAATCTAGCTTCATGACTTTTACTAGTGCCACGAATGATCTGACCCCTGAAAGAAATCAATCTATTATCATCGCTGGCCATACTCGGTAAGCTGCTGCCTTTCTTCCTTCTTGCATCTGCTTACATGAGTGCCATTAGTGAGGGCTGGCGGTCTGAGCTCAGTAATGCACAATTGTCTGACTGGCGGGAAGGAAACACAGTAAGTATGGTTTGGGTCAATTGTCAACATACTCACCGCGTTTGGCCCCACACAGACAAGGAAGTTATCCCCAGCTCAGGGCTTGTCTCGAGCTCATGCGATTCACATTCCAAATGTTGGTGACCTAAAACAAGCCATTGGCACGCTCCCTCGGATGACGCAAACCGATGGCACTTTCAAGAAATTCTTCAAAGCAATCCGCAGTCATGAGGAGACTGTGTCTTGGTACTCCAGCAAATCATCGCTAGCACTGGATCAACCACCCATTTCTCTGACTTGCTATGGCGGTACTTTACAAAGTGGCGATCTATTTATCAACATACATTCGAATGGCATTCAATCCTGGATTCGGGAACTGGATCGCTGGGTTTCGGTAGAAGAAGGTCACCCACATCCCTTTCTCAAGAATTATCATCTCATCCTGCTTAAAAACGGGGATCCGAGTTGGGTGACGAGAAAGACTGTCGTTACTTACAGAGCAAAGACAAGGAATATTCCTACTTAATCGAATGCACTAATGCCACATACATAGTACTGTACTAAATCAATCGATTCATCTGTCACTGACGAGACACCCCCACCGCCGCCCAAAGTCAAAATGTCCCTCAAGGACTTTGCGCTACTAGTACGCAGGAAGAAGCAACGGGAGGAGGAAATGGTGGCGAAAGCGTTTCATTCGCCTGTGACACCGGATGGTCCTGCATTGCCACCCAGTCCCAGCGTCGACGTCAAACGGGATCTCGCAAGCGAGCTTGCTGGCCTTGTGGAGGCTATGTATTCTGGCAGGATGGTCAACGGCCAGGACGTAAAGATGAATGAGTGACCAAGGAGGATGCCCTGGACTCGTCTGGGACTGGGCATGTCAATACGAATGGGTTTGATGGCGGTAGTGGCCATAGGCACGATGCTGTTCGCGGTTCTGGACTTACCGAGGAGACAGCCATCGATTCAGCTTGCAACGTCGTTTCATGACATCAGACTGGGTGGCAGCAAATCGGTTTCCGGCGCAGAACCGTCCTCCACGGAGAGTATGCTGTGGAGAACCGGGCATGCCTGGACCCAAGATTGGTAGAGGCAGGCAATAATACTACAGAAAGACCATGGTCTTATACTCCCTCACAAGCTTTCGTAGTAATGCAATGATTTCCATTTGACACCCACATCTTCAAGCCCGGCAAGTCTACATCATCCCGACATTGATGGAGCATGATCAGTTTGGGTATCTCGATGTTTTGCAACTTTATCACACGTACAAGGACAATAAAATCGACATGCTCCAAAGCCTACGCAATACACAACCGTGTCGGCGGGCCAGCTTCTCCTTCCACATTGCAGTGCATGCGTACCATTCTCCGCCTATACTGCTTTTCCCAGGTAGCCCCTTGAACAAGCGAGGGCTGACCACCCTCTGTAATGACCAAAACCCTCTCAACACCATCAACACCAAGTACTTTGTGCCCCTCGCAGACTCCTGTCCATGTCACAATCAAACCGATCCGCTCCCTAATCCACATCTGGGACTTTCCCAGGCTCTTGGTCCAGTAAAAGAATATGTCCCCTATCTGAGCCTCGGTAAGCCCTTCCGGGGGATTGCTAATTGGCATCTCTCCTCGGGCTTCGAACCAATGATAAGCGCCAATTGATTCCCGGAACCTGTGACTCTTCCGGGCTGATACCTAGCAAAGACTGAGCAGGAAGGGAGCAATTCTACGGAACCAACATACTGCTATGTTAGCGCCAGGTAAAGGAGTAAGTCCTCTGTTCGGAGTGCTAGAACAAACAAATTCAAGCGCGTGCCACAATGCGAAGTGTAACCGACCTCATAATCGCATTAATACTATTATCTGGAGGGTTCGGCGTGCCAGGGCGGGATTGGAGTTCTGGGGCTCTACATGTTGGGTAGCAGTATTTATTATTAGCTTTGGGGCAAACTGCCTGGCCAGTGAAAAGGCTTACATTGGATGCGTCCTTCGTGTTTCAAAGCGTCGTAAAACCATTGGATCGGGAGGTGGCACAACAGGTGTGGCGCCATGTCCATGAGGGTCAGATATCACCACTCAAGTGATACTGCCCACTTGGATTGGAGAACTGTGTCGAAATATCCATCCATCTGCCATCTTGGATGTGGGGGACAACTTTTGGTGCGCATTACCCGTCACTCCACAAATGGAATTCATTCTCCGCGCGGAGCTCTTGAGTCCGCTAAAGCTCGACATGCCCGCGACGACCGCCGCCGCCATCCCTATCCCCATTCGAACGCAGAGACCGACTTGGTGATACAGCAGTGGCCAGGACCGTCTACTGTACCGGGTGCCAGTCTCGGGTGGTCGTCTGTGTCCACCCATGATTTCCTTGGTGGGGTAATCCCTTATCTTTTGATATATACCACATAGGCGCGAACGGGGGCGGGAATGTGTATAGAGGGAACGGGCCTTTGAGGGTGGGACGCCCAAGTCAATATCGGGCGCTGGGACACCTTTGGAGGGGACGGATAGTTCCCGGCGAGGCGCTTCGACGCCGAGAGCCTGGACGGGGTAGAGACGGAGGGTGGCATAGAGGATGGGAACCGGGTGACGGAGGGCCCGGAGGGGACCCTTTTAGCGCGCCACGCGCCCCCACTTCGGTGTCGGTGTCGGTGCTAGGGTAAGGAGCATCATTGGGAAAGACGCCCCCCTCTCCGGCCTGCTCTATTCCGAGCGTCCGCTCTTGCCAGTCAAGTTCGTGCGGGTGACATTGACCCCGTTCTTGTTCCAGCACTCGGAAGAGGTGTTGAAATCCTTTCGTCTCTCCATCTCCCCGTTCTCTCTCCGAACCCGACCGTCCACAGCTGCCCATCATCCATCCCGCGAGTCAAATACCACGATATTCAAACGTCAAAGTTTGCCCTCACTCTCGTCGGTGAGCCGCTCCTTTTAATTTCTAGTTCATATGTTTGGGGTCTCTCCTATGATAAAAACCAAGCTGTCAAATCGTTATGCAATATATGGCCTCAGCAAGACATCTCTGCCGTCTTTCTGACCTCGGGTCGCCCGTCTCCCGTTGTCGGGTTCGGATCATCTCCGTGGCACCAATATACTTCACTCCACGGCACTCATCTGCCTTCCCCGATCTCTATACACGAGTCGAAGAGAGGTAATGTTTCCCTATCCCCTCTCCCTTCTCCCCCCCCCCCCCCCTGCCCTTTGTCTCCATCGCACCTTCTATCGAGGTACAAGCTAATTGCCAGCTCACGCTCTGCATGTATGTCTGTCCAACATTAGCGATTCAGAGAGTAGTATGCTGGCAAAGAATGTGCAGCAAGAGTTGGCATATACATACTCTAAACTGTCACTGCTACCGTTGAAATTTGATACGACCGTGATCCTCCGTCTACCATCATCGACGAGGATTCCGTATTTGTGGAGTCATTCTTCGCGATTCCAGATGATGATGAAAATTTGATTTGAAGCACTCCACTTCCTTGGCTCCTCCGGTTGGTGCTTGGCCGTGTGTGGGTGATAGACAGGAAGTTGGCGGTGGCATACATTGCTAGTCGGATTGCGGTAGTTTCAGGACAGACTTATTTGCCATGTGGAGGGGGGACAGCTCTGAGAAGCTCCCATCCGGTGTCGTGTTCTTGGTGGGGTAGACAAAGACGAGGATGGAACGGGGGATCGTCATCAAAGAAGATGTATTCATTTGGTATATACTGCGTGATTAATTACTTATACATTGGATCGTACTTGAAAGCGCTTGAATCGATGTGGCGTGATCTCGAAGATGTAAGTTACTCGATCTTGTGAAAGTAATAGCTGATGACTGTAGGTGCGTGGCTTGCAGTAAAAACATGAGTACATAATCTACAATCATACAGGCATTCTGTGTTCGAGTCCTTAGCTACTTCATGTGACGTTTCTTTTGCCTCACGCTACCCCCAGCCTCGACATGTTCGTCATTGCAGCGACGCTTCTCGGCCAGTACAGAGGGAGTGAGTCGGTTCCGAGGAGGAGCAGGGTACGGTGTCGAATTGTGGTTGGGGAGGGACCAATCACCAATATGGGATGGCGTCTCAGGGACTGCGTCGGCTAGCTCATCCTTGACCGAACGACTCTCATTGAAAGAGATAAAACGGTCCATGATCGGTGGAAATTCAAAAGGAATTCGAAAGTTCATCCAGGCCGTCCGAATCGAATCAGCTGTGACCTTTGAGAACTGCATGGACGTGTTGAGTGTCTCTGCCTGTCTCTGAAATGCCCAATAGGCCTCGCCGTCAGGGAAAAAGACAACGATGAGCCTGTCTGCAATCTCCAAGGTGACGAAGGGACTCTGCTCAAAGAATTATTTTTCACACCCTAGCAGAATCAGAACCCACACTTACTTTCGGAATCTGCTGGGTGAGAAGTCCATCGACGTGAAGTGTATCTACGATACAGATACTCTGATCATCGCTCTTTAAAAGAACGACGGCTGAACAAAGGAAATGTTCTCAGCCTGAAACAATGAACGATCAACAGGCATTGTCACATACGTGACCGAGGCTCGTCTCCTGCAACAAGAAGGAGGGAACCAGGCAGAGGAGCTTCGAGAGGCAAATTAGTCGTTCCCCACGCATCAGCGATCCTGACTCGGTTGGAGGCGAACATGATAGACGTTCTGAGGATTGCATCAGAAACCATACAGTAGAGGAGTCCACGCACAATCAGACAGGATATAGATATATACCTTTCAAGGATGTTAGTACTAGTGGACATTGTTCTTGAACAGGCTTGTGGGTAGTAATGCAACAATTGAAGGATTGAAGAGAAGCGGGAAAGAGAAGTGGGAATGTAGCAAAGGAAAGATGGGATTTTTATAGTAGGTGAGCCACCGGCGTGATTAGTTGAAAGCCTTTGTTTGAAGGCATGAGGCAAGGATGGGGGTATTGAGGCTGTCTAGAGATATCTCCGGCCGCGCCAAAATGCCAATCGCGAAATGTCAATGACCAAGACCGCAACACATATATTCTTCTCAGCAGCGGCAAGCAGAGGTCGGTGATGCATTCCGTCGGCCTGCCTGTTCTTCAACGCTTCAGCGACGTGATGAAGTTTGAAAATGGCTCTCATGGTCCAAAAACGGGTGCCGATCCGCGCGTCTGCAGGTCACGAGCCGAGAAGCCGAGAATGGATTAAACTCAGGAACTGCAGCCTGGCTTGCTTGTTCCTTAAGAGTGAGCAAACAGGTAGAGATATCGTCCATTTGATTCAACAATGTATGTAAACAGAGAGGGATGAATAAAGAACCGCAAGATTAGCTGTCTAACTCGAAAAGTAACAACTGAAGGAAGAAACATTATTGTGCCACAAGCCGCTGACCGCCGCGTCGAGTCAGTGCCATCGGGGGAGCAAGGAGAGGGGGCTCACGCGTGCAATGAGAGAACACAAGCCGAAGTACACAAGCCCCCTTTCACGCAGTGCGAGATCCTTGTACTTGACAGCTGGTACAATCAGTTCACTCGATATACTACCTTCCAATGTCGAGTTCTCTTCGAAGGTCTGATAACATTACATCTGAGTGGTCATTCGGAGGGTGGGGAGACAGACGTACCCCGTTCACACGCTCCAGCATGCCGATGCAGAAGGACAAACATCAGAGATGGTTGTTCTTCAGGCATGAGTTACCTCTGGAGGTTTGGGCACCTTGGGTGTTTTAACGGCACATGGAATCGCATCGGCCTCGACCTCCCTTTCTCCTTCACACTCCTCCTGCCCGACAACGACCCAGGTCACACACACACTTGCTTGGGGGACGACACTCTCAACACGTCCAAACACCTTGCCACCAACCATAGTCGAGATTCACCGCGAGCTTGAGCATCTCGGCGCACCATCGATGTCGTGTTCGTTGGCATTAAGCGCGCACAACGCATATTCATGCGAGACGGCCTCGAGGTCTTCTTGGAATTTGTCTCAGACGCTTTGGATCCACAAGGCGAAGTGGGTTACGACACGGAGGGATACTTCCAATTTCGTCTGGTTGTTGGTCGTGATGCAGTGCCCCACACTAAAAACACCTTTCCAGGGGCCGTCGCGCCCCAAAAGGCGTCTTGCAGGTCGAGTGAACCTGTGGGACGGCCATGCAAAGACATATATACACCTTTGGACTCAAGCTGATCGAAACGTTGATGCGTGTGGTAGGAAAATGCTCAAAAGCGCGTGTTCAGCAACAGTGTTCACATTCAGGTCATTGTGGTGGGGCCATTGACATGCTAACCGATGCTGTCCAGTTCCACGCCTACAGAAAGGAGTTCGCTCTCGCCAGCAGCTTTGGCTTGACCGGTGGCAATGAACCGTTTCTGTGAGGAAATTGACGATGGGCAAAACGATCTGATCCCAGAGTTGGCGTAAGAAGAATGCGAGCTCTTTCGTTACGTCGTATTGCTTTGCGGGCACAGTTCCGTCGACAGGTCTCGAACACCTTCCTGTGTAATCGACAAGGGGATATGAACGGGATCACGATCGAATAAGATGACGAGAGCATCACAGCTATACTTACTCGCATTGACAATGACGGGTCCCCCATTGCCTGTGTGTTGGAGATTGGAGAACAGCGAGGGAAGAAAGAAACGAGAAAGACTGGGTAACTTGCGAATGTTGGTCACAACTGCCTACAGTTCGAGGTTGAGATGGCACACCCGTTCATGCTGATCTACGCCAGGTGATTTGAGGGTGTTGCGAATGAGCAAGGCCAGCCTACCGAACTCGTCTGCCAATGTCTTTCCTGCCGGGCTAGATACAATGAGATCATTTAGCGGAGAATGGAGTCGAGTAAACTGACCCCAACAGACACCCCGCCCTCGTTCAAGAGGCTCGACTGCACGCGCAGGAGCACGTTTACGAATGAGGATGACAAGACGTTGAGGCAATGACGAGACTGGCCAGATGTCGAGTAAGTAGTCGAAGAGACATTTCATATGCGAGAAGCATCATGGGGTACTGGAAATCCTCACCCATCGGATCCATGCTCTAGCGGCAGAAAGATCAATCACCGGGGCGTCGCAAAGTCCTTTTGTGTGGGATCAGGGACCTTAAAGAGCGCAGCGAAGAGCGAAAGTCGGCCAAGTTGCAGGACATGGATTGCTCTCTGTATGCGCTCGTTCAGGTCCGAGAGATGGCCGCAGCAACAACACGGGGTCTATAGATGGATGTCACGATCGAGTGGAAAGATGATTATCATTTTCGTCTCGCACTTGTACTCGCGACAACGGAGAGACAGCTAATGCGGTGTTTGACAACCGGGATATATTTGAAACTCCGCTTCGGCATACACGCGGCGAGTGACAACTGGTGCGACGAACACCAACTTCATCGAGAGAACTACTGCATTATTTTTCTCTGTTCAACGTCGTAGATGTATGTATAGTACGAGAACTAGGATGTGTATAATAAAATAGTGAAAATGTTGTGTATTTAGTGGAGTGCCGAAAAGAGGTTCGGGGGTAAGTGATAGTACCTACTAAGTCTGGGGTCTGGTAAACGACGGCTCACTAGTATTACAGGTCTGGTCACCAGACCTCCCAGTCGCTTTCCCACGATCTGCCACTAAAAGCCTTGTATGTACCATAGCACCGATCCACTAGCGAGCCGACTACTGACAAAGGACTTGACAAACGACAACCATCATGCCTCTCCGTTATAAGCAAGCCCAACACTTAGAGCATGAGCACAAAGCTACTGTCACTGCCTTGACCTTCTCTCCTAAAGGATCATTTTTGGCTATAGCCAGTCTTGACGGCACGTTGTCCATATGGTCTACTACCTCTTGGAAGGTGATGTATGTGGTGGCTGCCGGTGGCGTGGCGTGTCTCTCCATCCTATGGACATCAAACACGGAGGATCGACTGTTATGTGGGTTGGCTAACGGTGTTGTAGTTTCCGTGCAAATCACGCATCAGGTAAATACAGCCCTCTACCTCAGCAGGATTCTGAGTAATTGGATTCCAGGATGTCACGGTAACCGGTTTCCAGGCTCATCCAAACCTCCCGGTGGAATGCATTTCCATAAACGGTGTCACTGTAGCAACTGGGGCACACTCTGAAGTGTCACTCTGGCATCACGACAAAGGTAGTATGATGTCGCTCTGAGGGGTTTATTCTGATGTAACACCAGGCGCATGGACAAGGCAAGGAGAAATCGAACCGCCACCATCAATTTCTACAAATCGCGATTTGGATATCATCGTGACATCCCTATGCTGGGCACAAACGAAGTATTCGGACAGGACTCTGTTGATTGCATACCTGCACCATGGCATTGTGTATGTGTATCTTCTCTCATTGTACCCGTAGCCATAGAACGGCTAATGACTGTGTTATCACTTGCAAGATTTTGGGATGCTTTAAAGTCGAAGGTGGCGCATTTTTTCTATGTCAAAACTTTGGTGTCAGTTTTTACATTCGGTTTACGTACTTGGTTTACTATTCTGTTTTACAGAGGGTCAATGGGCGTGTCTCCCGACGGGAAGGTGCTGGTCGTATCAAATCTCAACACTGGTCTCGACTTCTATCATCTGGACAATAGTCGACAAGATGGCTCAGTCTCTCACCCATGTACCGGACTCAGAGTGCCTGTGGAGTTCATTCACTGCGGAAATGCCGTACTTGGAGGGAGTACCACAGGAGAAGTTCATATTTGGGATTGCGTGACCAGGACACGACTTCAAGTACTGGACCATGCTGGTAGATTACTCTGCTGCTGAATGGAGGGCGTTCACTGAGCAACAGCCGCAGATCGACACCCCGTTATCGCCATTGCTGTATTTAAACTTTGGGTTTGCCATCTCTGTTTCCCGTACTCATTCCTTCTTCTAGGCGCACTACGCAGGTGGGCCTGGTGGACCCAAATTCATGCTTGCCACAGGAACATTGGCTGACGAAGGAAGCAAGCCGCGTGTGATTATTTGGCGCCCTGTAACAGAGGGTAGGTGCTCCCTTTCTTGCATTTTCGTATCAATTGTTGGACTCCTGGGCCAGGTAATGAGCAAACTGATACACTTGTCGACATGAAACCGGGGCCGAGAAGCAGGGACAATGTAGGCAAATCATGTTACTCGTTTATCCATGACTTAGCTCTTCTAGACCAGAATTTTCGAAGTTCTCTGTGTGCTCTTAGTCGGCATTTTGGCTTATAGTGCTGGATCTGTATTTGGCTTCCCCCTCACACGAACCACGGGAAGTTGATAGTTGCCGACGCTGGCCGTTTGGCCTGTGGGATATTGAATGCCGATAGGGATAATTCCGTGTAATGCCGACGTAGCCATATCACCTTACTTGAGAGCCCTAATCATGAGTGCTTGAGCCCTCCTATTAATAAATGTGTGACATTGTAGCTGCGTGCGGGTACAAGAATAATTCGCAGTCTCATTAGCTCTGCACACCGCTGTAATAACAACCTGCACATAGACCCGTAGTGGGCTGCCTCGCCAAACTCATCCTCCCAACTGTGTAGCTACTCAAAGCTACTAGCGTCTCTGTCATCACAGAGATCGAGAAGTCCTTCAAGTGTCCGTCACTCGTCACAGTGGTAGAACGCTTCATGGCGACTTTCCTTCGCAGGTTGAGCGACAAAGCAGTCATCACCACACCACCAGCATTTCTGGTGAGTGACAAGCTTTCGGCATTCAGTGCAACGAAGGCCCATCAAGCGGTCCACCACCTTCGGTCCCGCTACCATCCCCCCCTCTCTCAGCTCTACTGGTTTAGGACCTTGCTCGGCTCCTGGTACCTCGCCTAATCGCGTGGCGTTTCCACGCCCCAATGGCAGGGCCAATACATTACCTGTCACGTCCAACTTTGTCGTTCCTGGCCAAGCGCTTCCTAAGTCAAACTATTCATTCCCTCCGCGCTCTAGCAGGGAGAGCTTGGATGTCACGCCAGACGCAACTTGACGAGCTGCAAGAAGGCCTTTCCCAACAACGCAGAAAGAATGCCCAACTTCAGGAACACATCTTCACCATCACCAAACATTACGAGGATGATCGTATGGCGATGTGGAGGAAGCATCAAGAAGCTCGAACGTACAATTCGAAAGAAGATTAGGAGAGATCAAGGGACTTCGGTAATTCGTCATATATCACGGTGCTGTTAGTGACATTGACGTTGCTGCTAACCTTACACGCTCGTCATTTAGCACTCAAGACGGTGATGCACTTGATCGTGTTCGAGGGGCCATCACCGCTGCCATCTAGTCCGGTGGCGCCTTCATAACAGACCCCATTCCATCAATCAACGTCCGGACGGGAAGGTGCAATTATCACCATGATGGTGGTGACCTCTGTCCCGGACTTAAATACATCGGACTCGGCGGCGTCATTTTCAACGTCCTCACTTTCGAAGACCACTTCTTTGTCGCCATCATGGTGGTAGTGTGGTAGGATTCCTCGGCTTGTTTGACCAAGCGTGCTTAATGACATGCGTTCAATTCAATATTGGTCTGGGGCACAGACGTTGCGAAAAAGGTAAGTCGCCCGACACCCTCTTATCCTTGACTTCACCCCTCAGGCTGTTAGTGGACCCTCGCCATCGATGCTGCTGCCCTCACCTCCCCCTGCCACTCCTCACTGCCCCTCATTTTACACCCGTCTTGACATTTCGATGTTGGTGCGCACGTCAAGTCCTTTCGCCCTCGCTCCCCCTTGACCACCCTAGCTCCACTTCCGACCGCCCTAACTTTTCAAATGTTCAAGAGCACATCCCTGTGTACCTGATCACTCAGAGCGTGGATAGATCGTACGTCTGCCGGTCCCCATGTGGCCATCATCCAGGGCGCGTGCACAGCCACTGCCTCGAAGCATGCGCAAGTCAGCTGGCCCGCCTCGTCAAGCGTATTCAGCCGTAAATGTATCACTTACCGTTTAGCGGAGCGTACTTACTAAGCTATCCGCACGTGGCGTTTTAACTTTCTTTCTGCTAACTATCTCGCAGTGCGTGTTCTATGCAACACCTTAATGGACAAAAGAAGGACTACTCGTCAACTCTCTAATCAGGTGAATGGAAAAGCATAAACTGCACCGACTGTCGCTGATTCATAACTTACCAGCTGGCTCTCCGATCATCTGTGAAGGTGAGCCACTGCTTCTTTGTAATACCGCCGCATTGACCGTGCTAGTTGCAGGCGATCATCAGTTTCACTGATGAATCCTGCCTGAATGACTTCTGTGCAACAGCATCTCGGTATAAGGCAGCTGCCCACGCTGTCAAATTGCTGTATATCCACTTTGACTTTTGCCTTTCTGCCACCGGTGCCGCACGGGCCCTTTTCCCCTTGCTCGTGAACCTAGAAGATCTCGAATTATATCTGGTTGGTCTGTCACGTATCGCTTGGATGCGACTCCTAGGATCTGTTCGATTCCAAAACCTTGTCACAATATCAACGAATGCCCCCCACGACGTCATCTTATGCTTAATGTGCAGAAGCCACAAACTCCTACACATCACGTTAACAGAGAGCTGCGCCACTGCGAGCACTTGTCCTCTTGCTGGTTCAGTGTTACCATCTCTGGCTTCTGTTCATGCGCCAGCATCATGCGTTGCTGCAATCCTCCATGGAAATCCGGTGGAAAAAGTGATGGTGACTGACTTCGGTGATCCCGATGTTCATTCTTTCCGTTCCATGGTCGGCGGCTTCGCTTTCAGTACTACCTCGATCACGTCTCTCCATCTGGAATTTAACCCTATTCATCGAGATGTTTTGAGACGTCTTGCTGAGGTTGTTCCAAATTTGGGTGCACTGAAACTTGTGGATGTCACTCAGGTACGCTTGGATGCTATGTCGAGAAGTCATCCTAGCAACATTTACAGGATGCCCATCATGATCCAGATCACCCATGGATGCACGCAACCCAATGGGGAACTGACTTAATGCAGTTCCGCCACCTCCACCGATTACTGTTGCGCTCCTCAGCGGCAGTGTCTAACAATGCTGATGATCAAGACCAGGAGTCCAACCTTGTCAACACTTGGGCGGGAGGCTCATCCACGACTATTGCTCCTGTTCACCCTAGCCTGCGCTACATTACCCTATGGACCTCTGTGCATTCACCGCAGGAAAAACTCCATTATTGGCAGAGACTCTACAACAAACAATGGTCCATGGTCGGCAGGGCGGTTCCCCCAACCTGGGATGCGTTCATCTAATAATTCATCCTTAATTTAGTTCAGAATTCTATTCATAGCACACTGAAACCTACTGTATGTACACTGGGGGGTAGTAGGTAGACGAATGTTAAATCTCGTGTAAGCGTGGTGTTGTCGAGGGCATCTAGATGTGTCCATTACCAACTTATTTCAATAGCTGAGATGATCCTTGCTCGGTGGGCTGCCACATCTGGGTGCTCTGCCTGGGGTGTGTTCTGGATGGAGCACTAACGGATAGAATAAAAAAACGCAATGCACTCACACTCACCACGGTGACGGGCTGAATCAACGACGAACCAGAGCGCAGACAAAAGCAGCTCTTCTCGACGATAAATCTCATCGAGAAACAGCAGAAACCACCAAGTTGATCCAAGAACATCAATTCTCCCAAGTTGCGGACCGTCGAGCCGATCCAACGACGTCTTTGCGAAAGCAGGACCTTCCAATCATCCCGGTGCGACCGCAAACGTGTGGGCATCTCTGATGAACTGCGTCTTGTTCATAGCACCTTCGCCTAACGACAGGAAGCTCAGCAGGAACCAACAATGTCACCATCGCAGACGAAAAGAACCAACTTACATTTGACATCGTACTTGAGCTGGGCGAGCAAGTCGATGGTACGACGCAGCAAAGTCTCTCCTTCCGTGGAACAAGGAACCTGGCAAATCACGAACTTGTCGTGATCCTCTGGTGCACGAGGAGACCAAAGTTGATCGAGGCGATGAACTTGAATGCGATGACATTGACCATCATGACCGATAACACGAGAAGGAAGTCAATGAGGGTGGGGCCGCCTTGGGGTGCAAGGATGCTGACGAGTTGGGTTAGGACCTCAGCGAGCGTCGTCTCGGCCATGGCGAGAGATGCTTCAGTGATGCCTGACCATCTAGATGGTGGTGAGTGCGCGTCGAGAGGAGAGGGAAACTATTACTTTGGGAGGCAGCCGATGACGGGTTTGGGTGGCTTGACAAGTCTGTCGTATACGACGATGCCGGACTCGTAATCGATGACGCAGACCTGGGTCAGTTCCTTGCCGTCTTCTGTCAGACACTGTGTCGGGTTGAGCAGGGCTCGTAGTAGAGAAATGACGGTGGACCATCTCGCAGTCAACGGCATATACCCGCGAGCGTTGTTTCTCGCGTGGGAGGAGCACGATGGATTCAGAGACGGGCTGGGGTGTCTCTGCCCAACCGTCTGGCTTGTCGAAGACGTCTGCCATGTTGGATGGTATAGGATAGTGATTTCTATCATATGTCCCACCGAAAGCAAGTATAGCGATGGGTCCTTGAAAGAACGTACTGAGTACGGAGCACATTCTGGATTGGTCGCCTGGAGCGTGGATTGTGCAAGCATGGTTAAATGTCGAGGCAATGAACGAGAGTGGCGTGTTGGGCACGTCTGGGAGCGGTATCGCGATTGGGATGTGAGGGTTGGCTGTGGCTGAGGTGGGCGGTGGGGGGGGGGGCGACAAAGTCGGGGAGTATACCTGGTATCAAGAGTGTGACGACGGCTTTTTGTATGAACAGCGCGTTCTGGACGAGTGTCAATAGGTGAGGACAAGGAACAGAGCAGACGTACCTCGACCCTGACCCAGTTGGGAGGTGGTGCGTCTGCGACGGTGTGGAGGGCGAGATCACACACGTCCTGCATGTGTGCCGGCGGTGTGAACACGAGACGAGCAAGGCGGACTCACGTCGATGTGGATGGCGTCTTTTCTCTTGACGATCTCGCTATTCACTTACATGAATCGTGGTATCGATACCTAAAGAACGAATGGAGCGGACGCACGTCGTGTTTTTTTTTTGCGTCGCGCTTTCGGGCCTTTTGTATTTTGCGTCTCTCCACGTGTGACCACTTGGCATTGTTGTGACTCGGCATTGGGCTGAATCTTGCTTTCTTGTGCTGCGGGGACGGGGCTGCGGTGTCTTGGGATCGATTCGTGGCACTAGACAGCACCCCTGATGAGCAAGGGGGATAAGGATTCAAACGTAGTAGGGTTGCTAACGAACATTTGTATGCGAAGTTGAAGTGGAGCCCCGATGGCGGGAAGGTGCGTCCGTTGGTTCGCTTGCAGCAATGAGTTGTGGTTGGAGCACACGTCACAGTGTGGAATGAACAACCTGCAGGCGAGGAGATGGGGCGAGGTCAGCGTACGTGCCCGCTGAACTGAACGACGGAGACTGGGACTTACCTAGGTGACGTTGGCGAGAACAATGCTGACGTGGGCAATATCGGACTATTTGGGACGCGACGCCCGGCGGCGGCGGTAACAGACGTGGTGTGCAACGCACACCTGTGACGCGCACAGTGAGAACCTACCGGCGTTTGACGTCAGCAGTAACCGAGCCCTCGGAGATCGAACTGACCTAGCAACACTGGGTGTTGAGTATGAGCAAATGGGCAGTGTGGATAGATGTGGCAGCTCAACAACTTTTGCAGCGAGACAGGTCATTCAAGAAACCTACTAAGT
Source organism: Boletus patriciae (assembly GCA_038093075.1). Lineage (NCBI taxonomy): Eukaryota > Fungi > Basidiomycota > Agaricomycetes > Boletales > Boletaceae > Boletus > Boletus patriciae. The sequence continues at coordinate 27,287 of JBBPRK010000054.1, forward strand.
ATTACCAGCAGATAGAGAGGAACGATAATCCTAATCATCCTCACTGAGTATATGGGAGGAGACCTGGACGAGCTCACTACGCCGAAACCACCCTATTTAGGAAGGTGCCTCTCGATCAGCCTACTGGACCGGGGACAAGTAGTATTACTAAGCTTGACCTTTGATCCAGTACGGCTCTGACAAGTGGCTCAGTCCGCATCACGTATCTTTCACTCTGCTCGCCACATAAACTTTTTACTCTGATGGATAGGAATCGAAGCTTTTTGGACGAGCAAGTCGTTATGGCCGAGGACCTTATGAGGTCTCACGAGGATAGCCTTTCCGACCATGGCTCGGGAACGATTCGTATCCCCTTCGCAAAGGTCCCGGACATTGTCCGTGGACTGTTCGCGAATCACGATCTACCCCAATGGTACTCTGTCGGCCGACAATGTCGAGGCCTCCTGCCGAACTTTGATTTAATAATGGAAGATATTGCACTGATTGGATCGCGCCCAGACGAACTGGTCGATGCAACTCATATCGTTAACATCACAGTGTTCGCAGCTCTGAATATGCAGTGCGTTATTCATGGTTCGGGCAGTTGAGCTACTGACGATGATATCTAAAGTACTCCACCGGTGGCATCCGATGCGGACACAATTTTGAAAGCCCCACTCTCTCTAGACGACTTTTTGAGCCACATGCCAGCATTATTCAACACGGTCAAGGATTACTTTACTGATCAACTATTCCACATGAACGATAATCTTGGTCATCTTCGGCAGGAGGTTTAAAATATGCAAACACAACTGTCCGACCTACTTGAAACAAAGGTAAGTGGTATGTGGAGGTTCATGATGCCGCACTCATATTTCTAAAGGCGGAGACCGAGGGCGCACTGCTCACCCAGCAAATTACGAGTTCGAACCATTCCTCTAGAATTTCTGCTACCGAAGAATCATTGCAAGAGTTATGTATAGGTCTCGATGCCTGCTGTGCAGGGCTTGTAGTTGGTCAAAACATCAAGAAGGAATGTTTGAAGGTACACTGGCAGATACGATGGTAACGCTGAGACTAATATTTGACATATTATAAGGATGTTAGTATGGACGATGTGGAGTTGTCGCTCAGTCAGTTGGAACAACAGCTTGTGTCTTTCAGGAGGGACATAGATCAAAAGCTCAATCGCAAATCCAGTACGTTTCAACCCGAACATTGTACTCATCATGTCTAACATGTCATAAGCCCTGATGCATGAACTTCGATCATGGGTCACTCATGCCATCACACGAATTACATCGTCCCACTGCTCTATGAAGAGCCGTATGGAGACGCTAGAGAGAAATACGGAATTATTGAATGTTAGGCAAACAGGGTTCTCGGCATTCTGCACCCAGGCTTTGGCAGAACTTCAAACACTATCCAAATGCATCGATATCCTACAGAGTCACGTGGGCGACTCCGAATTTGTCCAGCATTCTCTCCAAGATATGAGACTTTGCATGTCTAATCTCCAGGATTCCTTTGAAGGGTTTAAGGAGCAACTTGAAGGACCCATGATTACGGTTGCTCCAGGAGTAGGATGTCTTATGGATGAACTTTCTTGTGCCATCAAGGTACTTCCCTTTCTCACACTGTTTGTTATTCTTAATTGTGTTTTCAGAAGGAGGCCTTGAATGATTGTGCCGTTTTTGTACCGGTGTGGAATGTGTGTCGGAAGAACTTGTGCCTAGTCCTTGGCGCAGTTCTGCCAAATTTTATCTTCAAAGGTGGTGAATTAAGAGATTACCTTCGGCCAAGGTATGTGCTAAACCTGGTTGAGCGATAACAGGCGGTTTAGGTGATCTTACAGCATTAGTCTTCCCTTCTTATCCCGGCGTTTCATGCCCATGCCCTCGTGTATTGCATCGGGGCGACTCATGCTTTGTGGTGGCTATCTTGGGCAACTGGTACTACTTACAACGATTATCCTTCTTGGGCTATGCGTTTTCGCATGCAGAACACGTTCTGGCGGACTGCAGTATCGGTCAGTCGAGTCGGATCGCCCACTGTGGCGTGCGCTCCATCAAGGGGAGCCTACTGTATACGAATTCTCTCTTTGATCGTGTAGTAACACACACATGTCTAGGATTATCTAATACGAACTACTCTACACATTATGTATAATATGTGTAATGCCCAGTATTCCTTGATGGATCTCGACCTTGTACCAATTATTAAGCCATATCCAACATACCTAGTAGCGGCCCGGTGACCTGCGGCCGTGAGAAAGAGAGCAACGAAGACAGATTACAGTCGGGACGACACTGGACGACTGGACACCAAAAAAAAAGGCAACAGACACTGTGGAGAGTCTGGAGGCGGTCGCACTCGGGCCGCACAGCACGACGGGTTTCTTACCGAACCGCCCCACATGACAACGCCATCCCCTATGCGCAGGGGTTGTGGCGAGCCGAGAAGCGGGCTACCGGTCGGAGTAGGAACCTCAACCGAAAATGGTAGTGTACCCGGAAATTTGGTCATACCCAGGGGGTGGCGAGCCGGTAGGCGAACTGAGAAGCCACCCAGGGGTCGGCGTCGGAAGCTGGAAATTTGTACACAGGGGACGTAGCGTGGTAGTACCTATGTAGTAACCTGCCTCCATGTCACCGCTACTCGCCCTCACCACCACCGTCCTCACTAGCCCTCTGCCTCCAATGCCCCGTCACCCGATACCCGGCTGACACCCCCGAGCCATTCGAGTCGCGGCCACGTCGCTCCCAGCACTGCGTGTGCATGTGAGCACGCATGAACCACCACACCCGACACACGTCGCACACCATCATGCCAAAACAAGCCATGTACGCAGCTACAGCCCACTACCACCATGTCCCATAACACCCCTGTGAGCACCTGTGATGCCAAATGCCCGGCATCTCACCTCCCATCCCAGCGGGCGTGATGTTCAACGCCGGGTCTGACGCCTGACGCAGTGACGCCCAGTACCTCCCCTCCCAACAGGCGCGATGCTCCATGCCCATTTTCGTGCGCACGCGAGCACGTGCGGCTGGCCCTGTTCTAGTACGCGCCTGTCCGTCTCGCACCCTCTCGCACACCCTCGCCTCTTGCCCACCCTTGTGCCGTCCCCCCCACGCACCCGCCCTTCTCGCACACCTCACTACTCCCCCGTTGCACGTGCCTATCCCCCTCGCTGAGTCGCACCGTCTCACTCACCCTCGCCTTTGTCCCACCCTCGCACATCCACCCTCGTACCCGGGCTGTCTCGCCCACCCCATCACCCCCGTTACATGAGTATGTGAACATGCCTGTCCCCTCGCCATCACGCCCACCCTGCCACTCCCGTGTCTCACAACGTATGAGCACACGCACGCACCTGTCCCCTCACGCCGTCTCGCCCCCCCTCGCCTCTCACCAACCGTCGTGCTGTGATACTGTCTAGCCCACCCCGCCACTCCCCTGTTGCACAGGCACACGTGCATGCTCGCTCACCACCGTGCATCAAATTTTTTTTTGTTCTCGTTTCTCATTCGCAGTACTGTATGTCCTAGTAATAGGGCAGCACATGACTCAGGGGTGGTCTTGTGATTCCGGGAATCACGTGCAGACCAAAATGGTCCTCACGTGCCGGATCGGCATGATGTCCGATCGACCATTTGTGTGGGAACCCTGGGTATGACGAATCTGCCCGGATCCACCAAGGTTTTGACCTTTTATCGAAAGGCCCGTTCGAGTCATCGAGTCATCGTAGGGCTTATTAATCCTTGGATCGCCCGATTCGGTCCCAAGAATGTCCCCGCACCCAACGTTAAACACCTCTTCTTCCTCTTTGTCCTCCTTGTACTCGTCCACTTCCGGTTCTTCGTCATCGCTATGCTCGGAATCAAAAGTCTACCCCCTGCATCGCATCCACGCCCACCTCCAGATCCCGGTCGATCCCGGTCGATCTCTATCCCTCCAAGTCCATCCGATACCGCATCCACCCCATCGCCCTTGCTATCCTGACCTTCGTCCTCGGTACCCCAATCCACGTCCAAATCCATCCTCCGTCTCGTCTCCTACTCAGGATGCCGCTTCTCCCTCATATCCTCCTCCCTCAACCTCACCTCCGACACCACCGTCCCATTGCATCAAATCCCGACCCACCTCGCTTGTTGTGACGCCGCCGCCGAAGCGCCTTCTTCTTGTGCGCTTTCACCGCGGAGGGCGGGTGGGCAGGAACGTGGAGGTGGAGGTGGTTAAAGTAGTGGGCCCGAGTGTGAGGGAGGCGAGGGAGAGGTAATGCTCTTCTCCAGCATGCTCTTCTCCGGCCTCCACTCCGAGACCTACACACGTACGATCTCGATCCCGATCAGGCATCGTTGCACCTTCGTCGTCCTCGCACACTGGACTCGTCAGCCCGCCCACCTTGAGAGGCCGCCCCGTCAACATGGATGTCTGGACAGCTTGACGCGGGGGACGGCAGGGACGGGCGAGGCGTTCCTTAAGCTGGATGGAGGGCGACGTGGACGATCCGTTCTTCGTCCGGTCTCCGAGCGTCTCGCCGCCGTGACCTGTTCGGTCGATGAGGATGAGATCGCTTGCGGTGTCCATGACGAAGAGTGGATGGGAGGTGGTCATGAGAGGGTGCATCGGGATGGAGAGGGATATTGTTAGTGGGTACGGTTGCAGGATGTGTCTCTGGTATTGTAGATGGAGCTGGTTCTTCCACGGTCAGCATGTTTGGCAATGCATTGAATGAGCGAGGTACTTCCTCGACCACAACTGTGTCTCGATCGTGTATGAAAGATCTGTGATTGGATAGGTTTGAAATCGGTTCGAGATTAAGCAGATCGCTGAGCGTAGGTGATACTGATAACGATGCCATCTGTTGCACACCGTTCGTTGACTATCCTATGGTCCAATATACTCACCCGGCTTAATATTCAAGTCCCAACGCTGCGTGGTTCGTATTCGTGTGCCTCTAAACAACTTGAAGGAAATATCTTGCGTGATGATCAATGACCCCACTTGAGCACTAGTACTCGTGTATATAGTTATTGTGTCTACGTCGATAGGTGTTCATGATGTCCCGCCTTTGTTATGCCGCAATCATCGATCTCACAGCGCCATCATCTTACTACACGATGACCAAGCACAAACAGTATCTTTGCACATGCAAGGCTCTAGGATGCGCAGATGGGCAAATTTGGTCGGATGTCCATTCGCAATACATAGCAGGTACATGGGTGACCCGTACCCTGTATTTCCGACATCGCAAACTGGACAATTCCCTGACGGTCCCGAGTGGCGTTGGAGGAATAGAGGCCCGGGCAACAATCATTTCAAGCACCGTCCTTGGGTCTTCTTCGTTCAACAGTGGGACATCCGTTGGGCTTGCCGCCGACCCAGAACAGGAGATCCCCCTCATACGGACAGGTATCGGCCTTGGTCATTCACAGAAGGATGTGGATACAACCATGGCACTGCTACGACAACAGACAAGCACGCTAGAGGCTACTGCCAACGATATCCACCACATCATATCTCTGGCCTATCAGTGCATCTTGTCATTCTCAATATGTGGTCCGCTTTGTTTCTCCTGTCCACCGTCCCGGGCGTCCCTTGAGTTCAGCCCCGTGCAAGCTTTTGACGACACTACCGATCTCCGTTCGGGACCTCTTTCCTTGCTGCGCTCCTCTGCGTTCAATGACGCCATTCTTACTCATGAAGACCACATGTTGTCTGCATATTTGACTCTCAAGGATATCGGGCTTCCTGAAGGTCTCCAAGCCCGTCGTAATGGAGCCCTTGTTCGCATTCGCCAGGAACTACAAAGAGTCAACGAGATCAAAATCGCGGAATGGAACCATCAAGTAAGACTGGTCAAAGGGGCAGTCATCACCGATGCTTCCAGAGATTCTGATCTCGTTGACACAAGTAAGAAGTGCTGGGTTCAAGCATGTGGGGGCTTATGTTGAAACTTCGATCTAGGCGTGTACTTTCGGCGAGCAGGGCAACAGTCTCATCCTGTTTCTGTAGCTTGTGCCTTCCTCGTCTTATCATTGTCGCTGTTCTGCGGTGTTTCTCAGAAACAAGCAACATTTACTCTTGCGGTCTTGAAATTGATTGTCGATTGGCTTACCTCCGAGTCGGTTGCGGATATACCCGGGGAACAAAGGCAGGCGTTACAGAGCATCCCGAAAGATTATCGAACCTTGCTGAAGCATTTCGATCTTGACCCTCGACTACGCACCTACGTTTGTTGCCCTTCTTGCTTCGCGCTGTATGATGACTCCTCTCCACTATCCGATATGTGCACGTTCCGCAAAGCCCCAGATCAACCGCCTTGCGCTGCAGATCTATTCAAGACGAGGTCCATCCGTGGGGTATCGTTCAAGCGACCCATCCGGAAGTATGCCCACCAAGACTTGAGGCACTGGGTTGGGCGTATGCTATCCCGTTCTGACTCGGAAGCACTTTTCGAAGCTAGCACTTCTGGTCACACTGGATTATTAGATGAGATCAAAGACATTCATGAAGCCCAAGCCATCCAATCTTTACGGGACATCGATGGAAATCCATTCCTTTCTTCGCCACCAGAGGAACTTCGGCTTGTTTTTTCGCTCTGCGTCGACAGGTTCAATGCATTTGGAAAGAAAGTTGGGGGCCCTCCGGCGTCAGTTATGGGCATATATTTGGCTCTTTTGTCTCTACCCATCAACAAGCGCTTCAACCCAGAGAATATGTGTCTCATCGGAGTCATTCCAGGTCCTCACAAGCCCTCCGAAGACGAGATCAATCATTTTCTAGATCTTCTAGTTGACGACCTCCTGCAGTTTTGGGAGGGTGTCAAATACTCTCGGACACACTGTTACCCCTCAGGTCGTACTGTCAAAGCTGTGCTCGTCCCGCTCGTATGCGATGTACTCGCTGCTCGTCAAACGGGGGGTTTTGTATCTCATAACGCCACCCTGTTTTGTTCACTCTGCTACCTTCCTGCTGATCGGATCGAGGATTTTGACGAAGAAACTTGGCCTTGTCGAACTGTGGAAGAACATCGGAAGCATGCGATGGCATGGCGGCATGCTCCGACTCTTGAAGAGAAACAGCAGCTCACGAAGGAATTTGGTCTCCAATATAGTGCTTTGCTTCGTCTTCCTTACTGGGATCCGGTCCACTTTACTATTGTGGACTCGATGCATGCATTGTTTCTGCGTGTTCTTCCAGAGCATATTCGCCGGGCATGGGGTGTAAGTAACAATACACCATGTGGCGAAGGACACTTTTCCCCTTATTTCAAAGTTCCCAATCAACCGCTGGATGAAAGTATGGTCGAAGGATTTGAAAAGCTGCTGGATGCCTTCAAGAAGGTGAATCCTGAGAAATCTCTTTCGACGATGAAGCATGCAAATCTCTGGCATATGTGTCTCGAGTTTAATCTTCGCCGATCAGGGACGTCTATCATGCTTGCACGCGCTCTCGTGTCCTGGGTATGCCATGTTACTCTAGCTGAGTCGAATAGCTGATGTCGTCCTAGTATCGAAACACAGAAAATGCAACTGACCAGGTCGCCGAATCAATAGAAAAATGGTCCAGTCGCAGCAATGACGGTGACGATAACACATCCGAATGATCACTGAATACAGTATGTTGTGTGGTTTCTCGTAAAATCAATTACTCAATCTTGTTTTTAAGTGTGGATCGATACCAACTGTGCTATCTTCAACTGAATCCCTTTCTGACTTCGCATCCATATCTCCTATGCCTGACCCTCGGCAGAAAAAGACAGACAAGAAACGAAGGTCAAGAAATGACCCACCTACTGTGGATGAAATGGAGTATGCTAAGCATAGACTAAAAGTTGCAAAGTCCATCAAGGCTGTTGGCAACAATGTTCGGGTTCCCACCCTTCTCGAACTATGTCGGGAGTTCGGAATCCCAGTTGAACTTCAGAGCGGGAAAAAGAACCCCACCAAAGCTATATTATTGCAAGCTTTGGAAGAACATTGGGTGCGTAATACTGAGAATATGATCTTTGAAAGAGAGCTCAAGGTTTTGGGCAGCGTTCCAGCAACTTGAAGATGGGTGACCGTCCAGATGAGAGTCTATCAGATACCATGGAAAATCCATTTCGAGGATCTGTTGTTCTTGGTGATGTGGTTCTCTCTGAGATATGGAAAGACCAGGAGCGTCTTGAGCTCCCGTCATTCGTATCTCCTGCTCCAGCACGCTTCGGCTCTGAAGCACGAACACTCAGTGCAGACCAATGGCGCTCGATCGGCTGCATACACCTCGTCATCACCCTGATCAGACTTTGGGGTTTCGAAGGGGGACGCAAAGCAGAGATGCTCACCAACTACATGCATCTCATTACTGCTACTCACGTTGCCAACATGCGAACCACGTCAAGGGAAGATATTAGTGATTACATGTTTCACATGAAGAGATACCTTACTGGATTTGTAGGTCTGTATAAAGAGGCGAAAGTCCAGCCCACGCACCATCTTTGTCTTCATCTCGGGAAGCTGTTGGATCTCTTTGGCCCCGTGCACAGTTGGAGAACATGGCCATTTGAACGCTATAACTACACTCTGCAGAACATCAAAACGAATAGGAAGTTTGGTGTGTCCTCTCACTCCTCTCTCTATGCAAGCTACTGAATTTCACCATTAAGGGGAGTTAGAGCTCACGTTCATGAACGACGCATGCAGAGCAGCGAACCTTGCTGCCTATTTGTTCAACAGCCAGATCACTCAAGAAGTGAAGGATATTTGGCCGATATTTCAGCACACTTTTTCTTCCGACATTCGTGGAACTCGTCTTAACGACATCTTGGCATTTGGAGAATCGGGTAAAGCACGTCTCTACACTCGGCGTTTGGGGGCACGAGGTCGACAGGCCGAACAAGACGAGAAGTATATACCACTTATCAAGAAATACCTCAGAACCCAGTCTTCAGAAGGTAGGCAGAGATGAGCATTTTGAATCACATTCAGCTCAAAGTCGAACTAGATTTCATTTTCTGCACCAAACTACAACGAGAAGGTGCCATCTTTCAAGCAGCAGGTCGTTCACCCAAGGACGCCAACGTGATTGTCCGCTCTGTGGATGACGTTGTTCCAGCACGAATTCTGTCTCTCTTCACTGACAAAAGAGCTGCGAACGGTCAAGTGCAAATGCATCTCGTAATTGAGAGGCATGTGGAGCTGGCTCCAGAAGACATAGCGAATGATCCATGTCGCCAATTTGGCTTTGTTGTCGCAGGAGGTCTTTTCCGGAATGTCTTCGATGCGCCGGAGATCATTCCCTCTGGTGACCTGGTAACTCTGTTCGGAAAAACACCCTTTTTCCATGATAGGATTGGGAAGGAAGTAGTACATGTTCTCCCCATTTTCAAGGTAAGCCCGAGCAATCCAGAGCATATGTACAGACCACTTAATTGACCCATAGACTGTACGTCTTGTCGATGCGCCACCAACAAGAGATAGGCAACAAGACGGGAATATTGAGGGTAAATATTACAATGAGGACGATGACGAAGACGAAGATGAAATTTTATTTAGTATAGTTTGACGTGATCTTTGACTGCGTTGCCATTAAACACCTTAGGTCGATGATGGGGTTCATTGGTTTTGTCCGTACTTCTGCTTCATGGAAAGCCGAACAACCGTGCTCGATTCGTTGGGATGTCAATGTCTGCCTCGCCTGCCTCAACGGCACGTTCCTGAGCCAAGATCGCTGCGCCCCACTCTTCGGTCCCATCGCACGACGTGCAGTGAGCGAGCACTATATATGTGTGGCCGCCGTTCGGCCTACTACCACCACGCGTCCGAGATCGATTGCTCTTCAACTTCAACCACCCAAACTCAGCCAGTCAGTTCATCGCAAAGAGTGCACATCATTCTTTGACAACCGGGTACGCTACAATACCCCCATGGCAGGTGTTGCGCTGGTACACCATGCCAGGACGGCGAGGACGGCATCGACGTTGATGTCTGTCTCGCCTGCTTCAGCGGCGCGTTCCTGAGCCAAGATCGCTGCGTCCTAGAACTCTGCGCGTGGGGCTGCTGTGAGTACGCTCACGATCGTGCGTTTGACCGATCTAACTACGTCATTCTTAAGCGCGAGGGGTTGGGTGAGGTCTGCCTCGTCAACAAGGAAAAGAAGCCTAGTGTATGTGCTGTGGTTATCACGGGCCACCACCGGTAGCGTCTCTTTCTTCTTTCTCTCGCTTCACGGAGCGGGTCGCTGATCAGCGAAGAATCGGTCGCTCCAGGTCGCTGGCGACGACATCGCACGTTGCTGAGGAGTTGGATGTGCCATATTTCTCGTCGCCCCCTGTTTCCCCGCTCTTGGAGGGTGCAAAGGTGTCCTACGTCGAGGGGTGCATGGCGTTGCTTCGGTGCCCGGGCTCAGCAGGCACGCATCGGAGAATAACAAGGTAGGCCCCCTTGCCCTCCCTCGTCGTCATATCTCTCACTCACGCCACCCAACCCTGACGCCCACACACACAGACCTTTGTCCTCAACCTCTTTGCGCCGTTCATCCCCCGTTTCTGTGGTGCCCAGCTGGAGCATGTCCTCCTCTACACGGACAACATCATCGGGAATGAATCCGAAGCCCAAGGATTCGTCAAGGCCATTCTCAAATCCGACCCGACTGACGTTACCCAGATCGCCAGGGGTGTTGCGGCGTACCCCAGGAAACACGGGTCTGCGCGTGGTGGTGATCACCCAGGCTGGGCCTCGAATCGATCGTTGTCGACAGAGCGAATTCTGAGGTGGCCAAGGTGAATCCGGCGATGCTGATCACGAGGGATTTGGCCATGGATATGAACGGGGCGGGAAACGCGTTCGCGGGTGGGTGCCGACCCTCCGACGGCAGGGGAAGGGTGGAGGTCGATGGCTGGTTTGCTCGGCACTAGTGCGGGTGAAACTGGACCCGAAACAGGCGAGCAACGGGTGACATTTGGTACGGTAAGTTTGCTCTTAAGGTTTGCTGAGCTACGTGCCCGACAACCTCAGATAGTCCACCAGCCTCATCTGATGCTCTATGACCAAGGTTCGCTGCATTTGCACCTAAGCCTGTTTTCCCGCTCTTCTGGTTCTACACCATATCTTCCAAATATTCCCATGTCCTTCCTGGTTCCAACTCCTCCCACCCGTCGCTCGTTCTCGCGCCCAGACTGCAAGCTCGGATTCTTTTCGTTCAGGTTTCCTTTCTTCATTTGGTCACCAGCAATTCCTCTGTCTCGGTGTTTGGAGATCGGTCGAGTCGATGGATGGATAGCGAACCTTTCGTAGTTGGCCAAATAAATCAAATGAGGTCACGTGAGCAGTAGTCCGTGGCTGTGTGAAAGTTCGGCATTCCCCAGCAGCCCGTTGTAGCTACTAGTAGCTACTCGTAGCTACCAGTTAGCTACTTGCATTATAAGTCGTTATCACCATTTCCAATCCGGAGACTCTGGCGCGTTCGTCTGCGATTGTACCCGGCGGTGCCAACGAGCCTCGAAGCAGCATTGTCCTCACGGTTATATCCAAGGAGGTACAGCCCAAACTCCGCCGTTGGTTTTGAAGTATGGCTTCCGTCTACCCTTGGAAAAACAGCTGCACTCCTATCAGTGCGTTCCGATAATTTACGCCTCATCCACTTTAATGTGCTTATTTCTAGTTGGATCGAAGATGCGTATATCTTCCATCTTCCCATCCGGGGGACGCGCATTGTAATTTGTCACGGATCCCTTCGTGGATTTCTTCGCCCTCGTTCTCGGTCGCTTCCTCTTCCTGTGTACTTTGCCTCATCATATATCTCTCCAGCAACTTGGCCCCGCTGTCGGCAGTCTCCTCCCTGTCGCACGATATAACTTCGTGGGTGGTACGTCACGCCTACACATCCAGATGCCGTTTTTTCACAAGCAGTCACCAGACCTTGAAGAGATCCGAGCTCTCCGCTGCGGCGTCGCTCTGACAGCAACCGCCTCAACAACGACCAACGCATCTTGCGTAGAGAGCTCGAGGGTACCCTTATTTCCTTCCCGTTGGTCTCGCAGATGGAACCGTTCTTCTGTATCGCCATCTGGACCAATATCTGTCATCAACATCCTCATCTGCTTCCATCCCAAAACTTGAGTCATTCACGAAATGGCGACCGAACCAGTGACGTTTTTAGCGTTCACTACTGCACCTACATCGGTTTCCATGGATCCATTGTCATTGTCTGCTGTCGTAGATCCTTCGCTCCGGCTTTACGCTTTCGCTCGTCATCGTTACCGCCTCTTCTAGTTATGTCTATTCAATTCTACCAAAGCCTCTAACCCTACAGCTGTCCTTATTGATGAGATGGGGCAGGTTTACGTTGTGCTTGTGCCAACTGGAAAGCACGTTGGGTTGTTTTGGGCAGAGACGAACCAGTGGTCGGCATTGGAAGTAGTGGAAGGTTAGGTGTGGTTAGCTATGAAGGTCAGTATGACTCCGGTCTTTTGAAGGCATTCTTGGATTCGAGAATGATTCATCTGATTGAGTCATTTAGGGCGCAAGTCTTCCTTGTACACACACCTGAATTATGTGGTCGTGGTTCTCCCTGCGACGGCCAATTCCACGACGCTTTCCTCGAGCGCTACAACGAAAACTCCCGGTCCGCGACAACGGGAGCTCACTACCGACGCATCCCTGCTGCCGAACGCCCTTTCCCCGGGCCCTACGAACGGGGTCACTGATCCAGACACCACACGGGCCGTACCCACCAACACGGAGAACAAGATGACTGCATATGTCGGGATATTTGAGCGTGGTGTCCGGGACGTCATGTCATCTTCAATGTTACTCACACAGGTCACTCTTTTGGCTGAGAAGCCGAGCGGCACGAAGCCCGCGCTGCTGTACGAGAAACTAATACGAGAAGGGCGCTTACGAAGGTGCAATGAAGGAATATCTGCAGACGATCAGTGGTGTCCGGGGAAGTTATGCCGTACGCAAGGTATGCCCCTCCTGGGCCATGTTTATATTTTGGCTCTTGCTTGCATGTTACACTATCATATACTGACCTGCATACAGTTCCTCATGGCCAACCTCACCCCACTCTTGATGCTTTACCTACAAGAACTGGATGCACACGGGCTCGCGAATGCTGCGCATACGACCTGCTCCTCAATGCCTGCGCAAAGGTGGGAGTGGTCGCCAGAGTGGACGCGCTTGTTCGCAGTGAGGGAGGAATTGTTGTGCTGTCGTGTTCGATGGCAAAACAGTTCCCGGGGAAGGAACGAGCCGAGAACCCTCCGTTTGATCCTGGCACGGCGATTCATGTATGCCGACAAGTGGGGTTCTTTGGGCAGGCCGCATACCTAGTGAAGGGGTGGGGGAGAAACGAGGATTATCTGAGGGGTCGTCGTGGAAGATATCGGTGCTGGAAGTGGAGATGTGAAGGCGACCGAGAAAGCGGAGAAGGGAAAGATAGAGAACAGATACAGGGCAGCAGTTAGTTATTTGAGAGAAGTGGGCGGAGGGTATAAGCCCTTGCCTCCCATTCATTCCTCGGATTGATCGACGTTGGGTTTGGTTCCATTTAACAGGCGGAATCAACCTTGCTCGTTATTGTCGTGCTCTTCTGGATAACCGACTGAATGAAACAATTACTCATTGAAGGTGGGAGGTAGGAGGTAGCTACAAGGTGGGTACAAGGTACGAGGTAGGTACGAGGTAGGTACAAGGTAGGTACAAGGTAGGTACGAGGTAGGGGTGGTCATTGAGGTAGGTACAAGGTAGGTACGAGGCAGTGGTGGTTATTGAGGTAGGCATGAGGTAGGTATGAGGTATGGTAGGTGCCTATGGTAGCTATGACTCGGAGGTATCTACAAGATAGCTGGCTATCAACTGGTAGCCTTCTGGTAGTTCAGATTTGGTGCTTTTGCCTTTTGCTAAGAAGCTGAACCAATCATTGTTTCGTTGGACCAATTTTGGCCAATTGACCAATTGCCAAATAGGTAAAATAGGCTAATGGTCCAATGTAAGGCAAATTAGCTAATCACACTTATATTTAATGTTCTATCAAATGTTCTAGCTTGCATATGGTGCAAACATTTAATTAATGATTTTAAATGTTATTTCCATGCTTGCCATGAGATCAGCATGAAAAAATGAAAAATGAAACATCATGTAGCATTTTCCATGGTTTAAAGTATGTCTTTGGGTTGAACATGGGGGATGGAACAGATTATATGTCTCCAGTTGATGTTCTAGACTGAAGCTTTGTTGGAAAATAGTACATGCTTAAAGCAATATTTTACAATGTTCTATCTTGGAGCAGCTGTTAATGCCTCCGGTGTGTCCACCCCTCAAACCACCGTTGACCCAAACGCCATGGATGTCGACGCCATCACCTTGTCCAAACTCACTGTTACGGCTCAATACACCTAACATTGTTCCAACGGACTTAGTCGTTTTCCTTTTCCTTCTTATCTTATCAGACTAACATATCAGCCACACTGTTCCTATGCTTCTCTTGTCGTTTCACCTCCATGCCTCATGCACTCCTCACCCTATTCATCTCTGTGCAGTGCATGGCTATGTTCTTCCTTACTTCTCTTCCATTCTGCCACCGCCATGCGGTTGCCTTATGTTTTACTTTGTTTCCATTCCACGGCTATACTTCATGCATGCCACTACCTCATGCCGCTAGATACTGGAATATTCTAGAACTCTCATTGGTAGATCCGGTACAAACATGTACACATATATCTAGTAGTATAAAAGGCCACAAGTGCCAGCCAGAGAACTCCAGTCTAGTTCTCTTGGTTTTTCCCCTACTCAGCCAAAGAGATCACCTCCAGAACTGACTGCTAGCGCTATCGGTCTGTCCCCTCAGTCTTCGATTCCCTAGAGTGCCAGTTGACACTGTCACCTTTGGGTGGTTTCACTCACCCCCACCGAAAAAGCCAAGTGCATCCATGAAGAAAGATGTTTTCATTGCCAACTCCCTGGCCACAACGCCTCCCAATGCAAAAATGACAAAAACCCTTGCCCTCAGATCATCCGTGCTGCCGAAACTGATCCCTCTTCCTCGACTCCCCCACCTGCCGACACCAAAGCCCCTTCCCCCATCAACATCTTTGTAAACTTGTTGAAAACTCAAGGGAAAAACGAGACCAAAATCCTCCAAGTCCTACAGATGTGTTTCGAAGAACCCAAGGAGGAAATCACTGTAGTCTCCACCCTTGACCAGGATTTTTGAAATGGGAAGCTACTTTGATGTTACCTTCCCAGTCCCTATCCCATGTACTAGTAGCCTCTGACAATGAAAGAATCTGTCATATCCTGAACTCTACCTGAATCCCCAAGGTACTCCTGAGTCATTCCCAAGTCATTTCCATATGATCCCCGAGTCATCCCCAAGTACTCCCAAGTACTCTCAAGTATTCCCGAGTTTCCCAAGTTAAACCTGAGCTGGTCCACTTACTTCCTTTACCTGAATAATATGTATTCCCCCAAGTCTAGCTCCGAGTCTCCTCTGAGATTTCGGAATTCCGGCCCTGTACTATTCCCTTTACACCCTGTACACTCGGAACTGACATACGTCCGAGTTTCCGAGCTTCCGAGTACATATCCCCTTTCGTCCTCTCTACATTCTTGTACCTTTATTAACCCCTTTTGGACCTTCGGATCTTAGGTTCCTCCGAGGCAGTGTTCCTGCCACTCGGCACTCTCGTAGCTCCGGAACACTGCCCCGAAATCTTGTTTCTCTTGTGTTTCTGTGGTTTTCCCTTTAGTATAAATACCCTTCGTGTACCCTCCTGTACTTTAGTTCGAATAATGACTGAGACACACCCATGTCGACTTAGACCCACTCCTTGTCTCCTCATCGTGTTCGACATCCTCCTGCCTGTTTGGGACGAATTCCTCTTGTCTCTGACACCTCGAGTTTGTTCCCTCCTCGTCATTCACTTGTCTTGATCATCGTCCGAGCTACCACCTTGCTCCGACACTCCGACCCGACCTCTTCCAACCTCTGGGACCCGAACTGCAACAAGGGCACAGCACATAAGCTGAGGCCAAGTCCCACATCTGAGCGAACTCCGAGTTTCCGGAGTTTCGGCCAGGAGTCCGATCCGCATCTTGACAGTACTTTTACAAAACTATCATTACAAACAATGGACAAGCCCTCGGGCTCCAACAACTCCTAGCTAGAAGAGTTACATATAGCTGGAGTCAAAGAGAGGATGCTTCTCATCTCTAACGGAATCTGTTATGATTACCTCTTTCTCCTTATGTTATGTCCTCTTTTCCTTCATTTCCCATGATCATCACTTTGACTTAGCTTCTTGCTGTTCTTTCAGAACACCCTCTGCTTAAACGCAGCTTCATTACTTACATGCTGTGCATAGCTATGCATAACCTTATCTTTTCTTCTCAGGGATTATTCCCTTCTCTCACAAATGTTGTCTCATTTCTGTGTTCGCACAGCTTTCTTCCCTTTCCTGAACTGGCACAGCCTGGTCCATGCACAGTATATCTCCATTATATAAACTAGCACAATCCCTATACTTCTATTTAACTTTGACCTACTTGATCCTCCCTCAAATATACCTGGTCATTGCTCCGTATCATTGAACCTCTCTTAGTTGTCATCTTACTATTGAGTAGATACTCCCTTGAAACTCTTGAAACTCTGGCATCTGTCTTGACACTCAATCTCCTTAGGAAGACCCTTAGGACAAATCTCTGATTCAATTGAGTTTGCACTTATTCCTACCTGGGTCAAGCATAACAAAAGGTCAAAGTTACCTTTCAAGGCTATCACCATTATAGTCCTCCACCATTTTGTACCCACAGAACAACCATAGGTACTTGTGGCACCTGCCAAGACACAAGTCAGACTCCTAACTGAAACTCTGGAAACTCAGAGTTTCCTTGGACATGGGACTTATGTGCTGTGCCCTTGTTGTAGTTTGGGTCCCAGAGGTCAGAAGAGGTCAGGTTGGAGCATTGGAGTAAGGGGATAGCTTGAACAATGATCAAGATAGTGAACAATAAGGAGGGAACAAACTCGAGGCATCGGGGATGAGAGGAATTCATCCCAAATAGGCAGGAGGTTGTTGGACACAATGAGGAGGGTATAAAAGTTGACAGGAGTCAGTCTAAGTTGACATGAGTGGGTCTAAGTTGATATTCGAACTAAAGTACAGGAGGGTAAACGAAGGGTACAGTATTTATATGAAAGGGAAAACTGTCAAGACACAGATCGGACTCCTGGCTGAAACTCCAGAAACTCAGAGTTCACTCGGAGGTGGGACTTGGCCTCAGCTTATGTGCTGTGCCCTTGTTGCAGTTTGGGTCCCAGAGGTCAGAAGAGGTCGGGTCGGAGCATTGGAGCAAGGGGGTTTCTCAGACGATGGTCAAGACAAGTGAACGAGGAGGAGGAAACAAACTCGAGGCGTCAGAGATGAGAGGAATTCATCCCAAATAGGCAGGAGGATGTCGAACATGATGAGGAGACAAGGAGTGGGTCTATAGTCAACAGGAGTGTGTCTAAGTTGACATGGGTGTGTCTCAGTTGATATTTGAACTAAAGTACAGGAGGGTAAACGAAGGGTATTTATACTAAAGGGAAAACTGTGGAAATGCAAGAGGAACAAGATTTCGGGGCAGTGTTCCAGAGCTATGAGAGTGCCGAGTGGCGGGAACACTGCCTCGGAGGAACCTAAGATCCAAAGATCTAAAAGGGGTTAATAAGGGTACAAGAGTGTAGAGAAGACGAAAGGGGATATGTACTCGGAAGCTCGGAAACTCGGATGTATGTCAGTTCCGAGTGTACAGGATGTAAAGGGAATGATACAGGGCCGGAATTCTGAAATCTTGGAGGAGACTCGGAGCTAGACTTGGGGGAATACATATTATTCGGGTATACGGAGGTAAGTGGACCGGCTCAGGTTTAACTCAGGAAACTCGGGAATACTTGAGAGTACTCGGGGATGACTCAGGGATCATATGGAAATGACTTGGGAATGACTCAGGAATACCTCGGGGATTCGGGTAGAGTTCGGGATATGACAAAAACTGTGGAAATGCAAGGAGAACAAGATTTCGGGGCAGTGTTCCAGAGCTATGAGAGTGCCGAGTGGTGGGAACACTCCCTCGGAGGAACTGAAGATCCAAAGATCTGAAAGGGGTTAATAAAGGTACAAGAATGCAGAGAAGATGAAAGGGGATATGAACTCGGAAGCTCAGAAACTCGGACATATGTTAGTTCTGAGTGTACAAGGTGTAACGGGAATAATACAGGGCCGGAATTCTGAAATCTTGGAGGAGACTCGGAGCTAGACTTGGGTGAATACACAGTACTTGGGTATAAGGAGGTAGGTGGACTGGGTCAGGTTTAACTCAGGAAACTTGGGAATACTTGAGAGTACTTGGGAGTACTCAGGGATGACTTGGGGATCATATGGAAATGACTCAGGAATGGCTTGGGAATACCTCAGGAATTCAGGTACAGTTTGGGATATGACAGCACCCCACCCAAGAACAACTTGTTGACTCTGAAGCCAAACACTCTGACTCTGAAGAACAAACCTCTGATCCAGACATAACCTTATTGTCTACCCATGAACAAAACCTCAACCTCAACCTAAGTCACCAGGTAAGCCACACCCATCTTCCATGATCTCCCACACCTCCATCCCCCACCCCCATTGCTGCCAATCCAGTCTTCCCCCATCTCATCTTCCCATCCCTATCCTATGCACCTCCTCTACCTCCCCCACCTTTCCCCAGGCCTTCCTCACACATCTCCTCTTTGAAACCCATTGAACTTCACAATGGAGCACCAGAAGCCTTTGATGGTTCCTATGAAAAGTCCACTTAGTGGCTGAACACCTTACAATTCTATCTACTCATCAATACAAAGGTCTATGTGAAACAATCCAAAAAGGTCACAGCGTCAACTGGGACTCTAGGGAATCGAAGACTAAAAGGGGACAGACCGATAGCGCTAGCAGTCGGTTTTGGAGGTGATCTCTTTGGCTATGAAGGGGAAAAACCAAGAGAACTAGACTGGAGTTCTCTGGCTGGCACTTGCGGCCTTATATACTACTAGGTTTGTATGTACATGTTTGTGTCAGATCTACTGATGAATGTTCTAGCAAGTTCCGGCATGTAGTAGCATGAGGTAGTGGCATGCATCAAGCATAGCCATGAAATGGAAAAGAAGAAAGACATGATGCGACCACATGATGGTGGCAGAATGGAAGAGAAGTAAAGAAGGGCATAGCCATGCACTGCACAGAGATGAATAGAGTGAAGAGGAAACGAAAAGAGAAGCATAGGAACAGCATGGCTGTTATATGTTAATCTTGATAAGATAAGAACAAAGAAAAGAAACGACTAAGTCCGTTAGAAAGATATTAGGCGTAATGAGCCGTAACACTATGATGATGACAATAAGAAAGCTGCCTTCACCTTATCCTACATGACCAAAGGATCTGCCCTTACTTGGGCATCTACCTTCCAACAGAACACCATCTCTGGTGGGATCATCTCCATCAGGACCTTCTCTGACTTCATCAAGAAGTTTGAAACTGCATTCATACACCATGACACCACCAGCAATACCATCGCTTGGCCCTCCACCAAACACATGACCAAGGGAAAGAATAACACCTATTCGCCAACCCTTATTGAGTATGTCTCCCACTTCAAGAACTACTCCTCCCTTGTAGGCATCACTGACCAAAATGCCCTTATTGGATATTTCTCTGCTGGCATTACCTCTCCCCTCATGTGCTGCATCATATCCATGGACACTGTCCCCTCCACCATCAATAACTGATATGAGAAAGCCATCTCTTTCCAGACCCAATGGAAACATGCCGATGAAATCTCCAAATGAAACACCAAACCTGCCCACCAATCCAATCAATCCTTCTCTGCTCCTATCAAGACCTAAGACCCAGATGCCATGGATGTCGACATTATCAAGGTTGGCAAACTCACTGCCAAAGAGTGAAAGAAATGTGTTGAGAAAGGACTCTGTTTCCACTGCCAAAAACCAGGACATTTAAGTACCAAATGTCCCAACTTCAAGAAAAGCTCACCTAATATTTGACAAGTCATTGAAGACCTACCTAAGGTGGAACCAGTTGATGATGATGAAGATGAAGAAAATATGAGGAAGATCTCTTTCTCTACAGTGGATTTTTAGATTGGGAAACTCCTTCAATGCAAGTTCTCCCTCCACAAAGTGTGCTACAATTAATGTAAAAACTACCTCATCTATGCAAATCTCTGTTCAACTTATTGAACCACCACACACTTTGAAAGCTGTCAACACCCATGCCCTCATAGACAGCAGTGCAAGTATCTCTTGCCTTGATTGGGGATTTGTTAGGAAACACTCCCTTTCTACCACGCAACTAGATAAACCAATCTATGCCTGAAACGCCAATAACTCCATTAACAGTAAAGGAGTAATCCGCTTCACCTCCACCCTCTTGCTTAATGTTGAAGGAATCGCTTGAAAAGTCACCTTCCACGTTATATCTCTAGGAAACAAAAACATAATCCTTAGACTCCCCTGGCTCAAAGAAGTCAATCCAACCATCGACTGGATTCGAAGAACCCTATCCATCAATGAATCCCTAGATCAGTCTAGAGACCTCTACCTCTCTCACACCACTAACATCTCTCGCCATAACTCCCTCCACCAGAGGACTACCACTTCACCCCCCTGACACATGAATGTCAATGCCATCACAGATTTTCAACTCTTTGAGTACAATGGATGGGAAGAGGAAACCCAATTACTTGACCATGCTAGTAGCAACTGAACCCTTCATTGAATCATTCAATGTGGATCTCATTTCCTTTACAAAGGGTCTCTCCTGGAAAAGAACATCGCCAAGATCACCATTGCCACAGAACTCGCCACTGCCACCAAAAAAGTGAAACCCAAGCAAACCCTTCCCCCTGAATTCTCTGACTTTCTTCAGTCTTCTCCAAGGAAGCTCTTAACCACGTCCCACCATCTGTTATGCGAGATGTACTTATCAAGGGCGTCGAGGACTGAGTTACCTAGAGGAGGAACTCACAAAGAGTCACAGCGTCTCTAAGTATGAGCCTGAGGTGATGAGGGTTTCTTAGAGGGTACTTGAAGGATACTTGAAGGGAATTCCGAGGAAAGAGCACACAAGAGTATGCTAGATTGCACAGAACAAGTGTAGAGAAACACGGTACAGACGAGCCACTATATAACTAGGGAACGCATCATCATGGAACATCAGAGAAGGCTGGAGAAAAATGAGTAAGCAGGACTACATACTAGGCACAAGAGAGCCTAGCGGAGGAGAGACGGTCCGAGATGGTACGATGGCAAAGATGAAGAGTATCCCCTTCCGGTAGTAAAGGAGAATGGCATGGGGAGGGTTAAAGGACAATCATACACGAGTGAAGCAGATGAACAACAAGAAGCAAAGAGACATAGTCGTATCTACACATCCCAAAGAGGACATGAATGTGATGCAAACAGACTAGAAGGAACAGATTATGGAAGAGGAGAAAAATCGTAACACCATCTAGATCCTATGACCACAAGATCAACCTTGACGAATCTTTTAAGATCAAAAAGGTCTACCCCCTCTCTCCTGATGAGTGCAAGGCCACCAAGGATTTCCTCCAAGGAAATCTCAATTGTGGAAAGATCCGCCCCTCAAACTCCCCTCAAGTGTCCCCATTCTTCTTTGTCAAAAAGAAAGATGGTGGTCTTTGCTCTTGCCAAGACTACTGCTACTTGAATGAACATACCATTTGAGATGCATATCCTCTTCCCCTCATTTCCGATCTCATCAATAAACTCAGAGATGCTGACCTGCACAAAACCAGTTCCATGCAAAGTTAGACATTATACCCAAAGGAGTGAACTTCCACCTTCATCTTACAAGTGGAATCCCTCAACACAAAAGAAATAGTCTACCTACTCCCAGAGTTTCATACCATTCCATTAAAGGATAGAGGAGTTACGAATATATTTCTCCCCATCCAACTTACTAGTACTACTTACTATATACACACATCAGACCCAGGTTTCCATATTTAATGGCTTTCCCATGGTCCAACTGCTTAGTTGATTCAAGGTCAGATGACCAATAGTATCAGCTACCTATCCCTATTTTTATTTCCAATTTCTGACCATAGGCCATGGAGAAATTAAATATTTACTCTAACTCGACCTCTTCTATCACCCTTCTGCTACATAGTAGAATGATCCATTTCATATCTTTTTCATTACTAAGTACATAGCTAAGTGTCAGAGAGAGATTGACCAGGCACAGTACAGCCTTGCACAGCATGAGTCAGTATGAGTCATTTCGAGTCACATGACTTAAATTGGTCAGCAATCTCTTGGCATTAATAAGCAGTCCAGACTTTTGATTGGCTGGCACTGTCATTGTAAATTATGTATATAAGGAAAGTGTTTTAAGTCCCCAAGGAAACAGGCTGCATAATTGAGAAAGCTGAAAGTACTGCCTCACCCATATCAGGACTTCCCCTAACAGGTACCCAACAGAGGACCTAGAGTAGGTGATTTCCATAGCATTAGCACTACTAGATAGTTGTTAGGAATAAAGACTCATACCCAAAGTTAGGATGAGTGAAATAGAAGAACCCTTTTGGGAGAAAACCCTAAATCAGGCAACAAAAGGACAGATCCCCAGCAACATATCCCCATTAGTTATGTTGCAACCCTTGCTTCTCAAACTGACTATCCATCCTAGGGGATAAGAGGTAGCTCAGTCACTATGCTTGAAACCACAGCCCCTTACATTTGCAATACAATTGAGTTAGGAAACCAATTTGTGTGAACTAAGAGACTTGTGTGAACAACCCAGCAATTCACCATAGCAGCATATCATCAGAGTAGTCTCCACAAAGCTGCTGACTAATCACTAGGATATTTTATCCTACACTTTCTGCCCAATTGAACTCAATCACATCAGACACATAGTCTAAAGCATCTTCAATTCTGATCTTTCCAATGCTTGTCGCGAATCAGCAAACAACCCACATTACTAGTGCACTAAGTTACTCACTGACTCAATCCTAGTGTTACTGGGACTGTTTCACCTAGGAGATTCTATTTTCCTAGCTCCTAGTGTTCTATCTGTGAAGGCAGAAGCAGTTGTCTAGAGAGCATTCTAGTTAGTGTTCTTTGCTTGTTGCGTAGAAAGAAGTCAGCAGGTGATGTTAGGGATGACAAGGACAGGGCCCGAAGAAAAGGCCTTGCAGAGGGTGTTAAAGGCTCTCTATTGAAGTGACATCCAGACCCAAGGCTGGTCTTTCCAGGTTAGGAGATTGAGTGGGGCAACGACATGGGAGAAGTTGGGAAAGAATTTGTGATAAAAGTTTGCAAATCCAAGAAAAGAGCAGATGCCTTTGACAAAGGCAGGGGGTTCCCAGTCATGAATGGTAGAGAGTTTGACAGGGTCCATAGCAACCTGTTCTTAACCAATAATGATCCCTAAGAACTCCATTTTGGGGGTGTTGAAGAGGCATTTGGAGAGTTTGAGAGAAAGGCCATGTTCACACAGGCAAAGGAGGACTCAGCAAGTATGTTCATGATGGAGAGCTATATCTCCTTGGGTGTGGATGCCTAAGTCATCCATATAAATTTTGAGCCACCATTCTGCAATTGTGTTAGCAAAGATATGGTTCATGAATGCTTGAAACATGGATGGTGCATTGCAGAAGCCAAAGAACATTATGGTGGGTTCAAAGAGTCTGAAGGGGGTGATGAATGCTGCCTTCCATTGATCTGTCTCTTGGATATGAATGTTATTGTATTCCCCTTGGATGTTGAACTTGGTGAAGAAAGTGGAATCCTTCATGTCATCTATGAGTTCAGGGATGAGGGGTAGTGGATAAGTGTTGCAGATGGTGTGGGAGTTTAGGTAACAATAATCTTGACAGGGCAAAGGAAACCATCCTTCTCAGGAACAAAGAAGAATGGTGCTGCTTGGGGTGATTTTGAGTAAGATGTTCATCAATGAAGGCACAACAGGCCTCATTTTCCTTTGGGTTCAAGGGATACACCTTGGTGGTCTTTGGTGTGAATGATGGTTTGAGATCAATAGTGTGGTCATAGGGACAATGTGGAGGGAGAAGATTGTATGTCTTTTCAGAGAATACATCCTCAAAATCCTTACACCATTCAGGTAAAGAGACCTCAGTGGTCTGGGCGTCTTGGACCAGTTGTGTGGAGATGTTGATCCTGTGGATAAACTTGTCAAGGGAGTCCATCCAAGGAAGGTACTCACAAGGAGAAGCATCAACCTCAGAAGTGTATCGCTGAGAATATAGGGCAGAGAGTTCTTGATCTATATCAAGGCCCAGCCAGCGGAGCAGGTATTGTTGGAGTAGGATTTGTTCATTGTAATCCAGGGGAGTTGAAGTAGTAAATGAGAGCAAATGAGATTTCCAGTTAATGCAAGGGTGTCATATCCCAAACTCTACCTGAATCCCCAAGGTACTCCCGAGTCATTCCCAAGTACTCCTAAGTACTCTCAAGTATTCCTGAGTTTCCTGAGTTAAACCTGAGCCGGTCCACTTACCTCCTTATATCCAAGTACTATGTATTCACCCAAGTCTAGCTCTGAGTTTCCTCCAAGATTCCGGAATTCCGGCCCTGTATTATTTCCTTTACACCCTGTACACTCAGAACTGACATACAGTATGTCTGAGTTTCCGAGCTTCTGAGTACATATCCCATTTTGTCTTCCCTGCATTCTTGTACCTTTATTAACCCCTTTCAGATCTTCGGATCTTAGGTTCCTCTGAGGCAGTGTTACCGCCACTTGGCACTCTCATAGCTCCGGAACACTGCCCTGAAATCTTGTTCCTCTCACATTTCTGCAGCTTTCCCTTTTGTATAAATACTCTCCGTTTACCCTCATGTACTTTAGTTCAAATATCAACTTAGACCCACTTCCATTGACAATAGACAAACTTCTTGTCTCCTCACCTTGTCTGACATCCTCTTGCCTGTTTGGGGTGGATTTCTCTCATCCCCGATGCCTTGAGTTTGTCCCCTCCTCATTGTTCACTGTCTTGATCATCATTCAAGCTACCCACTTGCTCCGACACTCCAACCTGACCTCTTCTGACCTCTGGGACCTGAACTGCAACAAGAGCACAGCACATAAGCTGAGGCCAAGTCCCATATCTGAGCAAACTCCAAGTTTCCAGAGTTTCGGTCAGGAGTCCAACCTGTGTCTTGACAGAGGGTTCCAGGTCTTTACCCAAGGCATTCCCAAGATTATTTGATGGCATCCCAGACCTACTACCATGAGTTCTATGTCTTTGGGTTCCTTGGATAGTAGCATGCAAGTGGACACCTTCCACATGATATTGCCTTGTTTGTTGGTTGATCCATCAACATTAAAGGCTCAGACAAGTTGGGACATCCTTTTCAGCAGGAAATTAGCAAGGGATAGGCAGCCTAGATCAATGAAATTGCCTATGGCCCCAGGGTTGATTAGGGCAGTGGTTTTGATGGTTTGTTTTCCTAAGAGTAGTTTGGCAGGGAAGCAGAGAGTCCTTTTATTGTCAGAGGCTACTAATACATGAGATAGGGACTGGGAAGGTAATATTGAGGTAGCTTCCCAATTTAAAAATCCTAGTTGAGGGTTGATACAATGGCAATTTCCTCTTTGGATTCTTCAAAACACATCTGGAGGACTTGGAGAATCTCAGCTTTGCCCTTTCCCTGGGTCTTCAGGGAATTAATGAAAGTGTCAATGGAAGATGGGACTTTGGTTTCAACAGGTAGAGATGCCAAGGGATGATAAATCATTTCAGCAGAGCAGATGGTCTGAGGGCAAGGATCCTTATCCTTCTTGCATTGGAAAGTGTTGTGTTCAGGAAGTCTGCAATGAAAACATCTCTTATTGCAAATGCATTTGGCCCTTTCAGTGGGTGTGAGCTTAGAGAGGGTGATGGCATCGATGTCCATGGCATTAGGGTCAGAGGTGGATTGAGAGGTTGAGGGGTGGGAGGAGAAGGGAAGTCTTTCTTCTTTCAGGGCAAGGATGCACATTTTCTGCACATGGAAGGTTTTCGCTTGTTCAATCCATTTGGCAACAGT
Source organism: Boletus patriciae (assembly GCA_038093075.1). Classification (NCBI taxonomy): domain Eukaryota; kingdom Fungi; phylum Basidiomycota; class Agaricomycetes; order Boletales; family Boletaceae; genus Boletus; species Boletus patriciae. Next base: position 53,369 of record JBBPRK010000054.1, read on the forward strand.
ATTAGGGATGGTGGCCATGGAGAGGATTATGGTGGCTAGTTGTTGGTCAATTCCAAGTGAGAACTGGTTGATGAGGGTGACTTCATCAGTGATTCCTGCTCTGGCAGCAAGGTTCTGGAAGTCTGTGATATACTTTTTAAAACCATCATCCAAAGCTCTGTCAGGGCATCGGAAGGATTTTTGGGCAAGCTCAGTGAGTTTGAAGTGGGCAGTGGCCTTGTGAAACAACCCAACAAGCCCATCACGGTACTTTAGGGAATCCGAGTAAGGGCACTATCACTGATGAAAGCGACTGTCAAAGGGAGCTAGGCTGCGTGGTCTACTGGCAACCAAGACTAAGATGACTGTCCAAGGCACTAGCAATGGATCAGGAGTCGCTGTCTGGTGGCTTTATGGGGAAAGACCAGGAGAACTGAACTGCAGTTCTCCAGCGGTGGCTTAGGCCTTAAATACTACTAGGAGATTTGTACATGATTGTACCGAATCTACTGATATGTGTCCGAACATAGACTAAGTATGTAAGTAACATGAGTTAGGGGCATGTATCAAGCATAGCCTTGGAATGGAAGAGAGACATGATGCAACCGCACGGTGGTGGCAGAATGGAAGAGAAGGCGCAGCCTTTTATGAAAGGTGAAAGGTTAACATGAGGCATGTGGTAAATGAAATGAGAAACATAGAAGTGCACAGCACTGAGTATGTTATGGAAGTAGTGCACTGCACAAGGTAAAGGGCAGGCATAG
>JBBPRK010000055.1:0-53903 GCA_038093075.1 Boletus patriciae
TGGGAGGGGGAGAGCCATATCGGGGGGCAAGTTCGCACGGTGTGTGGTGGCATATGGGCTGGCTGGGGCAGGGTCGTTGTGTCCGTCCGTCATGAGGCCATCGCGACTCGTCTACCGACACACGTCGCCCGCGCAGTCCACCACGTCCCTCTCCGACAACGACGACGACGATCCAGCGAAATCCGCAATCTTTTCACGCTCCCTCTCCGCCGTCGTCTCCCCCGCACAATGGGCCTCCCGTCTCCACAACCCCGACCCCAGTGCGCCCCCCTCCTCCCACTCCCCCATGTCAGATCTCCCCCCCGAAGTCCTCATCCACATCCTCAAGCATCTCCACTCCCAGCGGGATCTCTATCATGCCCTCGTCGTCTCTCGTTCCTGGTGCGAGTGCTCCGTCGAGCTGCTCTGGCACAGGCCCAGCTTCACCCGCCTCTCCACCCTCGTCAAGATGATGCGGGTCCTCACCCGCGCAGACCAGACCTTCACCTACGCTCGCTTCATCCGCCGTCTCAACTTTCTCTTCTTAGGCGCCGAACTCACCGACGCCCTCTTCTGCCGCCTCGCCCAGTGCGATCGGCTCGAACGTCTCACCCTTGTCAACTGCCACGCCATCTCTGATGACGCCCTTGCGCGTGTCCTCCCCTGCTTACCAAATTTGGTCGCAATCGACCTCACTGGCGTTACCAAAACGTCCGATTCGGTCATCGCCGGCCTCGCCGCTGCCTCAAAGCGTCTGCAGGGAATAAACCTCAGCGGTTGCAAAAATGTCTCCGATGTCGGTGTCCTTGCTCTCGCCGCAAACTGTCCTCTCCTCCGTCGCGTCAAGCTCAGTGGCCTTGAGCACGTCACCGACGCCCCCGTCTCTGCCCTCGCAAAGTCTTGCCCCCTCCTCCTCGAGATCGATCTCAACAACTGCAAGCGCATCACAGACACCTCCGTCCGTGATCTTTGGTCCTATTCATCTCACATGCGGGAGATGAGACTCTCCCAATGCACAGAACTCACGGACGCAGCATTCCCTGCGCCCCTCCGGAACGACAACATTCCTCGCACCAACAATCCCTTCCCACCACCCAGACCCTCAGAAGAACTTCCCCCTCTCGTTCTCTCCAGACCTTTGGACCACCTTCGCATGCTCGACCTTACTTCCTGCTCACTCATCACCGACGATGCCGTTGACGGCATCATATCGCACGCACCAAAGATCCGAAACCTTGTCTTGTCCAAGTGTACAGAACTCACCGATCGCACTGTCGAGAATATCTGCCTTCTCGGAAAACATCTTCACTACCTCCACCTCGGTCACGCCGCAAACATAACCGACAGATCCATCAAGTCCCTTGCAAGGTGTTGCACACGGTTGCGATACGTGGACTTTGCAAGTGGGTCGAACGCTTTCTTTCCATGTGTCTAGCACTCACCTTACTTTTAGATTGCACCCTCCTTACCGACATGTCCGTGTTCGAGTTGGCTAGTTTACCCAAGCTTCGCCGCATCGGTCTCGTGCGAGTCAGTAACTTGACCGACGAGGCGATCTATGCTCTTGCGGAGCGTCACAGCACTCTGGAGCGAATTCATCTCTCGTACTGCGACCAAATCTCCGTGATGGCAATTCATTTCCTCCTTCAAAAACTACACAAACTCACGCACCTGAGCTTGACCGGCATACCCTCTTTTCGTAAACCAGAACTGCAGCAATTCTGCAGACAACCTCCGCAGGTGCGTTTGCAACAGAAACCAAGTATTGTCGTTCCTCACACTGAGCACAGGAATTCAATATGAGCCAGCGTTTGGCCTTCTGCGTGTACTCTGGAAATGGCGTCTCAAAACTCAGATCTTTCTTGACGGATCTGTTCAATACCATCACGGAAGACATGAATGGGGATGATGAAGAAACAGAGTATGACGATGATTTCGACGAGGGTTTCAACGAGGTTCCCCAAGACATTGAAATGGAGATGGGAAACGAAGGTGATATCGAAGCCGACGAAGATTTTATGCACGATGGACCTTTCCGCTACCGTAACGTGGATCATCCCGCCATTCAACCAATCCAACCAATTATTATCTCTGCCTCGCACGCACTCGAGGTACCCATACAGCGCAATGTGACATTGCGACCAATGACCCCTCCGTTTGGTGGTTCAACCGCCTCCCTCCCAGCACCATCCCAGCCTGTAGTTCAGGATGTCGTCATGCAACCCGTCGTCGGCCCTTCTAACGGAACGCAGCGACGGTCACGGGGATTTGGACATCAGCCAGTGATTGAGGTATCCACTTCCCCAACTCCCAGTGACATGGGTTCCAACCGTAGCACCGGAACGACGCAGTCGAATGGCGCAGCCTTTTTCCGGACATATCACGACCTTTCGTCTTCGTCGAGGAACACTGAAGCGATGACGCCTGACTATGTCTATGCTGAGATTGGGCATGGCAGGGGTACTGTCGGGCATTCAGGACACATGAATCCCGTGCCCAGACATGCTTTCCCATCCACCGCTTCGCTTCACGGCACCATTGGCCCTGCCTCACAAGGCATCACCCAAGTTATGCACTCGGCAGGGATCCCCTTGGATATATATCAGGAGCAAGGGACACATGTGCCGGATCCTCCCACCATAACAGAACCCTCTGTTCCATGGCCTCACCGCGAACCCCCATCCCCGGCGGCGGTGCAGCCTATTTCTCCAGAGACATACCATGCTACACCGTCCGACATGACTCCCAGTGTAGACCCTCGCGAGCCAGAAGCAAGGGGAAGGAGTGTGAAGAGGAGTCTGCGAAATACGATCAACGCCGCGGAGCACTATGCAACTGTCTTATTTGGACGTGGGTCTACGTCGAACAACACAGTCCACGACGGGAACACCAGTGGGCAAGCAGGCCAATGGTCAAGGTCGTAGGTGACGTGGCCGTGTCGATGTTTGCATATTTGTATTGCATTATTACCCGAGTATTGTTTTCCCCCTCACGTCAGTTATAAAGCATTGGGAACTCTTGTCTTTTTGTTTATGTCGCTGTTGTTACAACTGGTTGTATCCATCTACCAATGTAGTCACCAACAACTATATCCTTTTATGGTGTAGTGTGACCTTTTTGTCTTTGCCACTTGAAATCGCAGCTGCGAATAACATATCAGCCTAGTCTTTCGCGTTCGCTGATTCACACTTGGCCAACCATGAACATTCGCATCGCGAGGGTACGTGTCGAAGAATTCAGGTGCCTGCACTACTCACCATTAGCTAGATAGAAGATCTCCAGGGAATGCAAGCATGCAATCTGCACAACCTACCCGAAAACTACACGATGAAGTATTGTACGTCTATCACCGTTTCCCTACATGCCATCGTGCCTTCACCCCTGTAGACCTGTATCATGCCATGACTTGGCCATCTTTGTCGTATGTTGCAGAAGATCACAAAGGACGGATAGTCGGATATATCCTGGCAAAAATGTACATTCGCCAACCCTCAGGAGATATTCACGCTTATCACTTCCATCCGCAGGGAGGAAACGGAAGAGCCTCAGGAGGGTTCACCACCCTCTGAACCTCCGCACGGTCACGTCACCTCGATATCTGTCCTACGGTCGTACCGACGGTTGGGACTGGCCAAAAAGCTAATGTTGCAGTCTCGTAAGTCCATCACTGCTGGAATGTCGCCTGTGGCGTATGACATTCGCATCTGTAGAAGTGGCCATGGCAGCGAACTACAACGCCGCCTACGTGTCCCTTCATGTCCGAAAATCGAACCGTGCAGCTCTCAGTCTCTACCGCGACACATTAGGTTTCACCGTCAAAAGTATCGAAGAAAAATACTGTGCGTTTCTCTCTCTCTACTTCGTTGTAGAAAGGCTGAGATGGTCTCAAGATGCGGATGGTGAAGACGCATATGCAATGCAATTGTCATTCAAAGAATGACCGCGTATCTGCAGTAATATATATGACTGAAAATCTAATATCATGATGCTTCACTACCCGCAGGATCACCTTCGGGAATTTGCTGTGCGGACCCGCTTTGTGTTCTGTTCGTTCCGAGCGCCTGGCGGATAACTTGAGCCGTTTCCAAACCCAATCGGTAATACCCATCATTGTTCCCTGCTTTGAACATGCCCGTGTGTGCTTGAACTTCGTCCTTGACAACGCAATTTGGTGAAGGAGCATAGTAGGCAAAGGGGGGTGATGAACGAGGGGGCAACACCACAAATGTTCTTGGGTCTGGATAGGTAGGAGGGGCTGCTGGTAAAAACACATAAAATCTAGGAAAGGATCAGTCAGTGGGACGCATGATCCCGAGCCCGTGCTCACATCTTGAAAACTATGCCATGATCTGTCTGTGCAGCGACGAGGTTATCCAGTCGCGCACGCATGGCTTTCTCATCCCACAAATTGCCAATGAACTTCATGTGATCAGAAGCCCAGGCATATCCAGATGTGAGATCGTCCCGTCGCATATATGCGGCCCCTGCCGTCGCGCTCGCGATGACGGCACCTCCGATTGCGGCATATGCTGTCGGTGCCCATTTACTCCATGCTGACGCTGACGAGGTCTCCGACGGTCCTGCTGTGATTTGAAGCAGGGGAGGATTAGGTGGTGTGGCAGTCGCACGCTCGGTTCCTTTGAAGAGCGAGTACACGTCGGAAACGACACCCCGGGCTGCACTTGCATACTCTACAGCGCGCGTAGCGCTGTTCCTGAACACGAATGGATGTATGCCAAGGTACTAAAAGCGGACAGGTCGTCCACGATCGACGGAAGACGTGCAAAAATGACTCACTGGAGTGTCGAACGCGATGCAGGCTATGATCCTGGGCCACAACGGCGCCTTTCGATCAGGCCTCGAATTGATGAACTCCAACAATGTATCCGAGGCTAGCAGCCCGCCCATGCTGAGGACACCTCCCAATCAGACTGCTGTACGAAGATATTCAGACGAGCTGGCCCACCTGTGTCCACATAGGATGATCTTCAAGCTTCCAGCGCCACCGCCATTGGCGACTTCTTTCTGGACAGTTAGCGTCGTAAGCCAATCAGCGAACCGCACGACGGCTGCGTTCTGGAGACAGAAAGGTGGTATGCTCAATGTCACGGCAGTGTCATATCGGGGTGGAAATACCAACCAGTTCCCCTTTGGTCTGATTTGCAACGTCAGTATTCCCTCGACGGCGATGTGATAGATATTGACCTCATATGCAGGAAAGACAACGCACTCGACGGGAAGATTGTCCTCACTTTCTGATAAGACGTGCTGAAGTCTCGAGGGAAAGTTCTCGAAAGTTGATTCCGTTCCTTTGAACCTACAAGGTCTAGTGAGTCTGATGCTCCATTCTGTCTGCCTGTAGGGTCGCACCCGTGAATGAAGACGATGAGAAGTTGATCCCCTGGGGCTGCAGAATTCTTCTCTTTCAAGTCTGGCTGTTTGTCTGGTGTCGTCGTGCTCATTGTGAATAGCACATTGCACGTTAACTATAACAGGACTACAAGTGACAGTCATCCGACGTTTGATCCACTGCATTATCCAAAATTGAACCCGTGACAGGCACATCACTGAGTCTCGCTCCAACCCGTAGCCTGGCTAGAATAAGGCGCCTGCGTCTGCAAGACGATTGGTTGGCTTTGGCTGTGAGATCCCTGCGAAGCAGGGCTGGCACTGTGACTATTTACGCCGAGGGACATATTCAAGGATCCACATCGGAAATTTTGGCCCCTGACTGAATCAGAGGAACTACCTGAAGGGTATTTTTGCTTGGACACAGGTTGCTCTGAGTTCTGTATCTCTTCGGTGGTGACGGCATCCGATTCATCGTCTGTGGGCCATCTGAGTTCGGCGTTGGCGAGTTCATTCTCAATTTGCAGCTCAGGCTGAGGCTGAGAACCCACATCGTCTTCTTGCGTGAGGTGTTGTTCGACTACCTCTTGCGAGGAACTAGAAGACTGTGAAAGGGGTCGATGTGTGGGCGAGCGTTGGCGTGAAGGTAAACGCAGGCGCTGGTTTGCCTTGCGGCCATTTGTCCGCTCAAACATCTCGACAGCTGCAGAGAGTCCGGAATGCCCATCTTGCCTCATCAAAGCTTCAAAGGCCGGTGAAACCGGCAACCTTTGAGGAGAGTGCATTTGGGGAGGAGAAGAGAGGCGTGCAAATGTATCGAACACGTCATCTTCTGGAGGTTCGTGTGTTTCGGGGGTCGATGGAGGTGACGCGGCCAGTGGTGGAGGTGTCTTACTCCGCAACACACCAGAAATTAGTCCTGAAGTTATACTAGTCTAGGGCCCTGATCAAGCGGATAGGGACGAGATACCTCTTGAAATGATACTTGAATCTGTGTCTTGCGAGCTATGGAGACTCTGCAGGTCCATTCTTCTCATCAATGCAATCTCTTCCTTTTGCATGGGTTTCATTGGCCAGATGTGTTCATGTTTAACATGGGTATCGAGAGCGTCAATGCTGGGTAAGGAGGCTCGGCACCAATCCCACCGACATGAAAAGGTCGAAACAGTAGCCATGGTCGAGTAACGAGGTCGTGACACGATTCAGAGGGGCTCAAATAACTTGTTTGTGTTTGTTAGATTTCCGATGACTCATTGCAGTCCCATCAAAGCGAGGTGACATATGGAAGGAGACTTTCGAGAATCTGCGATACTATCGTACATTGGCCTCCCACCAGACTACGAGCCACGGCCGAGCGCATCGCCCATCGAATTTCTGCAAAAACATCTACATGTGCTACCACCTCATTTGATTGTCGGCTTTTCGTCCATTACGACACCGAAGCAACGGAGCGTGATAACAGAGATAAGAAACCGGAGACTCGCATACACGAAGACGAAGCCAAAGCAGCTAGCGTTTGCAGAAGCGGGAAATCGGTGGCCACATCTCTGGTCTGGCCGGGGGTACCATGGACGGGAGGCAGCGCAAGAGGAAAGAGAGTGGGCAGAGAGGGGGTTCTTGGGAGGTGGTACCCAACAAGTGGGAAAGCTTGGGACACTGCTAGCCGACTACGAAGAGGAGAGAGAAGCGGAAAGAATACGTCAAGTCAGACGCCAACGAGCGATCGACGAATTTGTACCCGAGGAGGAGGACAGCGATGAAAGCGAGATGAGCGGCCAAGGTGGTGAGGAATCGTCATCAGAAGAGCAGGCGACGTTCGAGAGACGGATAAAGGAGCTGTTCATTTATGGTATGCTGGAGGTGAGTGTTGCGAATGGGCGGTGGTCGTGCGTGACGAATGGATACAGGGAGCGGACTACGAGCTGGTGGACTGGAGCGAGCAATACGACGTCGAGGACGAGAGAGACGAGGAGCGGTACTTTGACGAGGACGAGTGACCGGAGGTGTGACCCGGTTTATCTATTTTTGGCAATTATTCGGGGAAGGATCTCCTGAATGGCATCATGTTTTTCGAGCTTGCCCTCATCCTCGTCGTTGGCCCACCCTAAATATCCCTGCATGGCCCTGACCTCCGACATACAGCGCGCGCTTCAACTCGCTGTCGGTGAAGCCAACAACCCTTTTATCCAGTCCCAGTCAAACCGGACATCCAAGAAGAAACGTCCACGCAACGATGTCACCACAGACGATGGCCGCGGCAAGACAAAAAAGAAGAAATCTTCGTCTTCCGATGGTTCAATTAGCCAGATACCCGCATCCCTAGATCCAAAGGAGCCACCCGACAAAGGCAAGGGCAAGGGCAAGGAAGTGGCCCATCCACTCCCCGCTGAGATCGACCAGCAGGACATCCCGGTAGACAGTCAGCACGCCTCGTCCGCCGCCTTCCTGAACGCGGTCGTCGCTGCGGCTTCTGCGACCTCAAACGTGCAGCCCATGGAAATCCCGCCCTACCAGGCCACCCCTCCTTATCAGGATCAACAGATCCTTCCTGACCAGCCTTCCCCTTACATCCAATATCCCCCAGTCCACTACGGCTTCCACGATCCCTCTCAGTTCGGCCAGCCACCTCCGCAAGGTCATCCCATTTTCCCTGGTCTAGGTGCTCCACTCCCCGACTTCAACTTCGCGTCCAACGACGATATCATTCGTGCCCTTCAAGACATGGACGTGTCCAAGATCGCGAGCGTCCTCAAGTCGCTCGGCGATGCTGCTGCTGCCAATGCCTCAGTCACCAATCCTCCTGCATTTGTCCCTCCCCCCCTTCCTCCTCTTCCTGCAAATACAGTCGTTCGCTCGCAGCCCCAAGTGGATTTGCCGTCCACGCCAACAGGTCCCGTTCTATCCTCTGTACCAAAGTCAACGAAATCATCACACAAGCGCGTATTGGACATGAGTCTTCCTGGACCGGAGCATACCAACCCCGAACATGCGCATATGCTTGCCAACAAGTGGATGAATGCGAGTAAACTAGCCGAGCTGGTCAAGACCCAAGGTAAACGAGTTGTTCCCAACGACGGTCTCTGTTTCGAATCTTTGTCAGGTCTCGTATACAAGAAAGGCAAATTCTCTGCGATAGAGGAGCAACAGCTAAAAAGCGCGATCGAAGCATTCAAGGCAGTGCGTGGTTTTGAGCTTTGCTGTGAACAGCCACTAATATGCCAAATTCAGTCCAGAGGACTCACAGACGAGCAAATTCTGGATATTATTTTTCAAAAGAACGAAAAGGGCAAGGAAAACGCCTTTTGGTCAGACATAAGTACGCTCATCCAGTGCCTGGTTCTATTTTTTGTTTCATATCTTTCGCAGCTGCCGCAATCCCGCAACGCCCGATCATCGCTGTCTATCACCATGTCCGGAGGGCATTCCATCCGAAGAAGCAACAAGGAAAATGGCTGCCGGAGGAGGACAACTTACTGCGGCGGTACGTCACTATCCATCTTCCCACAACAACGCCCGTCGCTCATAGCATTTCGGCGCAACAGAGCCGTCACTGATCTTGGCCAACAATGGGAAAAGGTCAGTGAGATTGTAGGTCGGATGTCATCAGACTGTCGAGATCGTTATCGCAATCATATCGCGAACCGCGAAGTCCGCATTACCGGCCCGTGGAGCAAGGAAGAGGAAGAAGAACTCACAAAAATTGTGACGGAAATGACTGTCAACCAAGGCAAAGACTTTGATAATGATGTCTTCTGGGGAATCGTCAGTGAAAAGATGGGCAACCGGCGAGGGAGACAGCAATGTCGGATCAAATGGTGGTGTCCCTTTTCACCCGGTAACCCAATAAACACTCACCTAGCTCCGTAGGACTGATTCCCTCAGCAAGACGGTCAAAAATGAAGGGCAGAAACCACGCTGGAGCCCGCAGGATGCCTACATCCTGGTTCACAAGTGGGTGCTTGCTAGTATCATATAGAGCTCCTTTTCGAACCCTGTGACGGCAGAGTCGACTCGCTCAAAGTCCGAGACGACACGGAGATCGACTGGAAGACGCTCCTTGATCCGGACTGGAACTTGTGGAGTGCACATTCATTGCAGCGGAGATGGTTGACTATGAAGCGCGGCATCAAAGGATACGAGGAAATGACTCATCAGGGTTTGTGGTATCGACCTACCGAGTCTGTCGTCTTGTTGACTGTTTCTATAGAGATTATGGATATTCTTCGCGTCAAGAAGGCCCACTTACCGCCTGCGTCGTCCGCACGACGGCGTAAGGTCACCAGTGCCGCAAGCGTGGATGATCAAGATGGGCACGTCGATCCGGGCCTCAGTTCCAGCAATGTATTTCAAACGCCGGTCCCTGAAGTTGGAAGTTCTGAGAGTACCCAGGACAAGAGTATTGCTGGATCGCTGGACAATGATGAGTGACTCGAAGTATGCTTGGAAGACAGTATTAGCTTCTCGTTCATAATGCAGCACCATATGTCACTAGTCATCTGGTCACCTAGTGACTGTACATGAAGCCTCAGACTACTCCTAGCAGACTAGTACCACTTTTGATCCCCCAACCTCTTGCCGCAGCGAAACCGATACCAACGCAGCTTAGCAGGAACCCTGCAAACCTGCAGCCAATATCACAGATTTCCGAGTGTCAGGGTCAGGAAACCTACCTGAAGAAAGCGACACGAGAAATGGACCTTTCCTCATGAGGCGTCCGGGAAGAAGTAAAGATGGACCTCAGAACGGCAGGTGTGACTGGGATACGCCGCGGAGGGCTTGATGGAGGGCGAATTGGTGAAGGATTCGGATTCGGGGGCTTTGCCGCGGTTATAGTTGACGAGCTTGAGCTGGTCGATGGCATGTGGTGGTCCTGGGAGTTGGACGAACGAGATGAACACACTCCGCAAACTGCCGAACAATACGAGTGGTTGGACATTCTGTCAGCTACATACTTACCGCATCTACAGGACGAACTCGATCTACGTTCAATTTGGCCACACAGCATCCACGTATCATCCACTTTCAACCGGACCACGACAACAACACACCTAACATGGATTCAGATCGACCCGACTTTGAAGATATGGAGCGGCTGATAGACCGTCTTCCCGAGACGGAAACAGAACGACGGTTGGTCAAACACTTGGTGATACGCGACCCGAACTGCGGAATAAGAGATGAATGGGTCACTCCAGAAATGACGTTTTGTCGACGCCTCCAGTCTGTCGTACTCTCAGGAGTGCCAGACGCATCAGACAAGACGATCGTTCGGTTAGCGAGGGACAACCCGAGCCTCCAGGGATTGGACTTGACGGGGTGCAAGTACGTCTCGGATGTGGCCATCGTGGAGCTGGTGTCGCAAGCGCCACCGCTGCAGTGGCTGCAGCTGAGCGGCGTCGTGTTAACAGACCCTACTGTCTCTGGGATAGCGAAGACGTTTTCAAAGCTGGTTGAATTGGAGCTATGTGACGAGCCGCTCTTGTCGGCGGTGTCGGTTCGGGACATCTGGACGTACTCGCGCAAGCTCCGAATGTTGAGGCTTGCACGCTGTCCACTGTTGACAGACAAGGCTCTTCCAAGTCCAATCAAGAAGGGAGGGAATCCAACGACCGGACCTGACAAGCCATTACCACACCGGCCGTCGACGTGGCTAGACGGACTGCCCCCACTGATACTACGGCACACTGCGGTGGATCTACGGGTTCTGGATCTCAGTTATTGTACGAAGCTCACGGATGAGGGGATTGAAGGGGTGCTCGTGCATGCGCCATCGCTGCACACGTTGTCGTTGGCAGGGTGCACGAACCTGACAGACCGGAGTGTGGAGAGCATCTGCAAGCTTGGGGTGCAGTTAGGGGCGGTTACGCTGGCACATGTGTGGCAAGTGACGGATGCTGGGATCGTGAAGCTGGCGCGAGCGTGTCTGGGACTGAAATCGGTGGACCTTGCATGTAGGGACACGCAGTTCTCGGGCGGGCTTTATACTGACGTCAGACAGTCTGTCGACTGTTGACAGACATGTCGGTGTTTGAGTTGGCAGAACTGGAAAAGCTTCACCGATTGGTGCTGGTGCGGGTGCCCAAGTTGACTGACAACGCGATCTACCATCTTGGGGACCACGCGCGATCGCTGGAACGACTCCATCTGTCGTACTGTGACCGGATCTCACTCAAGGCGATACATCACCTGTTGCGGCGTGCAGCGAGACTGAACCACCTGACCGCCACTGGTGTTCCCGCTGCGCGACGGATGGGACTGAGTCGGTTTTCGGATCGTGCACCAGAAGTAAGCAGGGATTCGGATTGTGATCGTGGTGCTGACGGGGATGGTTGCAGTCGTTGGACGGGGGCCAAAAGTCGGCGTTTCGGGTGTTCAGCGGGAAGAACATTGGGGCACTGTGTAGATTTTTGGACAAGGAGAAGCTGCGGCGGGAACAGGCAGAAGCACAGAACATACCGTTTGTCGCGCGATCTGATGATAAGACCGACCTGTATTGATATGATAACCGATGCGAGTTGTGGCTATACAGTGACGTCAGCAGGGATTGAGATCTAGATCTGGATCGAAGTCGTGTCGTCTATAATTCCTATTACGGAAGGTGTCGTTGTTGACCTTGAGTTGATCTCGCTTTCTGCTAATGATCCCCATCACCGCCTCTCCTCCGACTCTGCTCCCTCAAAATGCCCCCCGCCTCGCCCGGTCGAAATCCGTGCCTTTGCACCCGGTTAAGCCAACACCAGGCAGGCGCAGCGCGTCGCTCCCATCCGTAGCCCAGTGCAAGCCTCTCCCTCCCACCCCTCCCTCGTTTCCGCAGCAGATGCCACCTCAACATGCCCCTCCTCGCTCCCTCCCCACATTCCATCTCGCCGTTGACGCTTCTGACCCCGAGGAAGATACCCGTCCTCACAACCTCGCGAGCACAGACTCCAGCGACCCGGATACCGCGGCTCTTCCACCCATTCCAGACCGCCCATTGCTCCACAACTCCTCCGTTACAGAGCGCGAGACCTCGAGGCGATACCACGCTCTCGCAGAGCTCCTCTCCACAGAGTTGGGCTATCTTCTCGATTTGCGAGCCCTCGTCTCGGTATAAACTCCACCCTCTATCAGCGTTCCCAAAATTAAGATGTCTCACTCCTTCCAGGTCTATCTTCGTCTGCTTCCCGTATTAAAAAACCGCTCTTCTTTACCACTCGCACCTGGCTCTTCTTCAAACCCCACCATCGGTTACTTCGCACGCCCTCCGTCTGTTCACGGATTCCATGCCCAGTCCGCATCCCTCCGCACACACTCCCACCCTCATCTCGCATATTCAGCGAATTTGGCGCACCCTGGCGACAGCCACCCCTCTGTTCCCGCTTTATCACATTCCACTCCTGCGAGAGTGGAAAAATGTACCATGCGTCATCTATTCTCCGCATCAGACCTCGACGCTATCACCAGAAATGCGGAAGAGGTCCTCGAGTTCCATGAGAGCCTTGTTCATCAGCTCCGTCAAGTCGTCTCGCCCTTCGGCATCTCCATGAGTTCGAGGGACATTCTCACTGAGAATAGTGATCAATCCCACCGCAACTCTCCCATTGATGTCCATCGTGTCATAAATGCAGTCTCGACAGTATTTGTTGATCATGTACGCCCTTCTTTGTCCTGCTGTTTTCTCTTCTGAATATGTTGTACAGGCTTCTAGCTTCGATCAATACCAGTCATTCTGTTCTGGACACTCGGAAGCGTTTGATATAGTACGCAAGGTTCAGCACAGATACCCTGCCGAATGGGACGCTTTTGAGCTGCGCTGCGCTGCTCTTGCTGCAGAAATGGAGCTACGAGACGTCGCCGAAGAATTGATCCCTTCCTCAGAGTCCAGAAAACAGCTCTTGGATCTATGCAAGAGGCGCCATTCTCTTTCATCTCTGGATGCACTATCCAGCGAAAATCTGAAAGCGCACAATCTCAGTGCCTCCGAGAGTGGCCATACCGATAGGGACCCGAGCAGTCGGAGACCGCGGCTTATGTTCATGGATTACATGATCAAGCCCGTCCAAAGGGTTTGCAGATATCCCCTTCTTTTCGATCAGCTCCAGGAGAGGACTGGGCCGCAAAGGTTCACTGGTGGCCTTCACGAGTCCAAGTCCAGCTCTACGCCTAGTGATAATCAAGACGCTGTGAAAACCGCGCTTTGGACCATGCGAACAGTTGCCAGTCTGGTGGATGAAGCTCGCCGACAACAAGACCTCTTTGCCAAATCTGTTCAAATCGTGTCCCGGATCACTCAGGGTCTCCTGACCTCGGCTGCGAGTCATAACAGACCTTCACAATCGGCTTCGTTGTCAATTTTCCTATCATCCTTGGCTCCCTGTTACCTTTCCGGTTCTTTGGACGTCATCCATTATCGTGGCACAAACATGGCTAGGCTCGGCACCGTCAGAGCAAAGTATCTCGGCGCGTTCCTGTTTCCTGGCGGGTTCCTTGTCCTGGCGAAAGTCGCCAAATCCAAGGCGTATGAGCCAAAACATTGGTTTAACCTGAGAGGATTCGAGCTGGTGGACGCAAATCTAGACGATGGTATGTGATTGTGTCTTTGCTATGAATTTCGCTCATGACGGTTGCGAAGTCTTGCTACCGAGTTGGTTTCGCATATCATCGAAAGCACACATGTTCGAATTCGCGGCGTCGTGTCGTCGTGAAAAGGACATATGGGTAGATGCTATCCGACGTGCTATCGCGGAAGAGGTGCCATGGAGCGACGAACCACCTTCGAGCCTTCAAGTCGACTTCACAGCTTTCCTGCTGGAGAATGTACCGTTCGAGACGATCAGTCCATTGCCAACCATACAGTCTATCCCGGAGTTGGATGATGTCGAATCCGTTGCCCCAATCCCCGGAGAAACTACGCACCTTCCACCGGTGACACAAAGAGCTTCGCAGATTCGTCTTCGCGCGGAAAATCCCGCGAAATATGACCTTACGGTTCCGCTCATGGTGGAAACCAGTCGTCGATCGTCGGTTGCCACTCACCCAGCCCCAATGCCGGAATCGAATACGTTCCATCTCGTTCGATCGACAGCTTCCGCGAGAGAACAAGTGGACCGTGGTTTGCTAGACATCTTTTCAGAGAAGTGCCTTACCGCACGTTTTCATGCCCATACGCACGAAGAAGATCTTTTCGAGGCCCATAGAGTTTCCCGTTCCTTCTCGAGGTCCACCTCAGCACTGACTATGGCAAGCGCAATGAGCGTCGCCGCAAAGAACAGGTTGACAAAGCGCGAGAGTGTCCTTGTCCCTCGCAAAAAGAGCTTTGTAGAAGCCAACGGGATACTCGGTGACACGGAAAACTGTATGACCTCTGCGCACTCTATCGTGCCCAACCCCGTGAAGAGGAGGCAGCATCCTAGTAAACTCAAGATCGTCGCGATGACTAAAGCAACATCTCACGAGGGAGATGAAGGTGTTAACGAGTTCCTCGAGTCGCCTTCCCCGATGTCCCATTGTTCATCTGTGTCCTTCGCTACGCCAGTCACCCCGCTTACAACTGCCGCTCCTTTACCAACGCCTTCAGGCAAAGCCGACAGTATTCATTCACAAGAATTCTTGAATGTTCGTCAGAATTATTGCGCACCGAAACGGAGCAAGTCTATGATTGAGAACGTTCGCGGCCTTTTTGCCCCTCGGTCAGCTTCTCCAACTACTGCCTTGAACCGGGAACCGTCTACGAGGAGTTCCGCGTCCAATTCCAATTCAAGCTTGTTGAGGTGGTGGTCGAGGGAATCACTTCGCCGGAGGGTTCGGAGTGCGCCGGATGTTCCCAGCGAAGAATTACCCTCTGCACTTACAACAAGGTCTTTGCATGTAGAAGCCGTCCCACGGCCGTTACTCGCGACCGCAGACCGGCCCTACTCTCAGCCAGACCTTCATTGCCTCTACTCAGAGATAGCTGGGGCATCTACAGCGGAGTTTGGAGTAGACGATCGCTCCCCGCAGAGGAAGGGCATATTCTCTTCACGTGGCCCTCAGCGCCGCTGGACGACCTATACGCTGTCGTCGGAGAGGCGCG
This sequence comes from Boletus patriciae, assembly GCA_038093075.1. Classification (NCBI taxonomy): domain Eukaryota; kingdom Fungi; phylum Basidiomycota; class Agaricomycetes; order Boletales; family Boletaceae; genus Boletus; species Boletus patriciae. The sequence goes on from JBBPRK010000055.1 coordinate 15,380, forward strand.
AAGAAGACTCGACACCAGTGCCCGCACGAATTCGACGGAATTTTACGTTTTTGCATAGATTCACTCATAGTACCCGGGGCTATGACTCCGATACCACACCCCCATGATCGTCCTCATCACCATCGTTCGTTAATTTGCACGCATACTCTTCCAAGCATACGGAACGCATTCACTGGATTCGTCACTTATTAGTCACATTGCATTTCTCGCCGTAGTTTTTCTTTTTATGTAGCACAATTCCAAGCACATGAATCTCGATCACGTGACAGATGCGCGCCGTTGATTCTACCAACAAAGAGCCGAGATACTGGCGACTCGCGAGCCACCGTGACAGGATACCCCATACCAAGCGTTGATGAAGATCAATGGCACTAAACAATTCTCCCCGAAAAGTGGTACCCCTTTCCAGTGGTGATGATACAACCCCCCGGAAACGTGTGGATACCACAGTCACGAAACGCGTATTTTATTGCGGAGTCGTGGTGGAGGGATGTGAGGGGGGGAAGAGACTTCCTGATGGTGGGTCACAGCGCGTTACATTCCGAATTCCCAACAATTTCTTTCAGATGTCCAGGATTTGGTACTGTCACTTGGAGACCCATGGCTTGGTCGGGACGACAACAACCTCTTGCCGTCCGCCACTGAGACTAATATCTCACACCATGCAGTGAGCGGCGCCTTCAATATGCTCGCTCAAGTCTAATACACCATGTTCAAGGGCGAGCTACAGCGTAAACGATCGGTGACCGACACGTCTGCGCTGGTGGAGGTCATCAACGAGCTTGTAAATACTGAGCGGTCGTATGTCAAACGCCTCCGAACCCTCAAAAATGACTATGCAGATCCATTGCGCCAATTCTCGAAAAGCAAGAGTACAGCGATATTGCCACCATACGAGGCAAAGATCCTATTCGGGAACATTGACAACCTTCTACCGGTCAACGAGGCATTCTTGGCGGATCTGGAAAAGATGGTTGCGCCGAATGGATCTCGAAATGTAGGAGATGTTGCTTTGCGACATTTCAAAGACTTCAGAGGTTTCGAACATTACAAACAATACTACGTCAAGCGCGAAGAGGCTCAATCCATTTTCGAGCGCGAGATGATGAAGAAGTCTTCTGGATTTTCAGCATACATTGACGTGAATGACACTCCTGATATGTGATTGCTCCTCTACTGACATGTCCTCTTTCGCTTTTGCAGAGGATCAAATATTCCAGCGCGGATACGAGGAATCGAGTCGGGTTGCGCGAACTGCTCATGGACCCGGTGCAGCGGATACCACGTTATACTTTACTCTTCCGCACAATGGTCAAACTCATGGGGCCGGACGATGCGCAGCGTGCGAGGTTGATCGAAGCGGACGAGATAGCAAGCAAGATTGCGTTGGCTGAGACGGACGATCACACGAGACGAGCGGCAGTTTTGTATTGCCTGAGCGCAACCATCGACGGCTTTCCTGCTGGGTTGATATCAAACTCGCGGCGCTTCATCGACTGTGTCGACGTGGAGGACGTCATCGTGGACGGTCCCCCAGGTGCATCCTCGTCTGCATCGAGCCTCTCCGCTACTTCTTTGCATTGCACTCTGTTCTTGTTTGACGACAAAGTCATGGTCGTGAAACGACCAGGAAACGGGGAGAAGAGTGGGCGTTTGCTGTCTGGCTTGGATGAAGTAGAGAAGCTGGCTAAAACCGGCGGACTGCCTCTGGGGATGAAGAAGAGCGGTATGAGCTGCAAGGGGGTGTTTGATCTTTGTGACATCGTCGTCGCTGATGTTGGGGATGCCGGTAAGATGCTTATAGTTGCTCTGATCGTGCAGTTGGCTCAGCCTTTGTCTATAAGAATTCCACCTATACATTGAAAATCCTCCACAAGATCAAGGCGATAAATGGTCAGGTCGGCCATTCCGTTCGCTTTCTGTTGTATTCCCGCCCGCTTCCATCAACCTTGACCCCGCGCGAACACAAACCGAGAAAGAGCGCTTTTTGGAAAACCTTTGGTCAGCTCAGGCAAAGTACAGAACCAAAGCAGGTCAATCTGTGGTACTGTGTGCAGACGAAAAGGAGGTTGAAGTTAGGGGTGGGCGGACCACTGTTGCCCGCACGTACTTTAATGTCTACCAGCGGACGGCGTTTTTACAAGAAAGCAAAAAGGTAGTCATTGCCCTTTTCTTGTACGTGTGACGATGAGTTCACAAATTTCTTTAGACCAAGATCGTCATGCACATCGACCCGCAGGGCACTGCAGACCCATTACCTTTTGGTATGGGGGGTCCCCCGTATGTGATTGTGAGGGTTCACCCGATGGCTGGGGAGATATCCCGGTATTCTGTCTCCTCAAGTGACCCGAACGACGACCCTGAAGAAGAGATAGTGCAAACGTCTAGAATACCGGGACGAATCGTGCAGACGAGTGAGTCGCCTTTCACTTCCTTGATTACTCTCTGACGTTTGTTATCGTAGTCCAACAATACGGCCTCTTCAAATTCCGCACTGGAAATGATTCTCGCCCGGCGACGCCAACAGCAAGTGCAAAATCACGAGCACATATATTCAGCTTGGATGCGATATCCAGGAATCTCTTCAACACGCGCCCAGGGTCGTCAAAAGGTGACCTATTTGGCACGTCCATTGGTAGCCACCGCCGCACAAAGTCGTCCGCTAGTCGGTCATCAACATATACACAGACCACTACCACCGCGGATGGTAGCCTCGCAAAGTTCTCGTATCGCTCGGGCTCGACCAACACCGCCGCCACGTCTCTGATTTCTGGGGATGACGACTCCTTCTCGGCAAATAAATCTTCCAGTTCTCACAAGAAACTAGTCAAAAGAGGTCGCTCTCCCGGTAGTGGCCGATCTTCGCCTCAACCAATATCGTCGGCTTCCCATTCCCCTTCACGTGAGCAGTGCGGAGTTGATGAACAAATGATACTTGACCGTTCGGATCCTGACTTGACAATGCGCTTGGAGCTTGCGAGACGAAATAGTCAAAGTCAGCATGGAAAATATATCCCTGCTCCCACGATGGAGAAAACTGTGGAGGATACAATATACGAAGGTATGATTTCCGGTTTATTTTGACATCGGATAAGTATAATCACATCTGCAGAGGAACCTCCAGCTCAACTACGCCCGATATCCCGTGCATCGACAACGAGGGAAAACTCGTTATCTGGTTCTCGGCAGGCTTCGAGCTCGCCTGCAAGGGGTCTGCCTGTACCAGCCCAACTCGACACAATACACTCTGTGGAGCCTCGTCGGTTTGGACCGCGCAGTCCCTCTCCCCTCCCCCCGGCTAGTCCAGTGGCTTTTGCGCGTCAGGAACTTCCTTCCACGGACCTAGGAGTGGACGACGAATCTTTGTCTTTCCAAGACTTTGAACAATCCACACCCGACAATGCCTCTCCATCCCTTCCCCGCAGCAAACGGCAAGCATTTGGGCCCTTTAGTCAGATCGACGGTACCCCCAAAGCAGCGAATGGCGCAGCGACGCCGTTCAGTAATATTGAACCCCTCTCGATCAAGAAGAAATCATCCACTCGTTCTGGGCATACCCCCCACACGCCAACACGGAAGTACAGGACATCACCGCTCTCAAAGACGAGTGGAAGAATTGTCTCGCCCCGGAAAGTGTCGCCTCAAACGTCCAAACCACCGCGCCCCTCGCTTTCACACCTCACCACGGAGTATGCGGAGGGCATGTTACAGGTGATGGTTTCAGCTAGAGACGAGGTTTGACCCGTTCTTCAATGCATCTCTGTTACCTTCTCACCATTCGTCCAGTTGGAATCATCGCACCGTGCAGTGAAAAGGATGAAGCTTGATGTCACCGAGTTACGCTCGAGCTCGAGCGGTAGTCCGGTTGATCCATGGAGGTCTCCATCTCCGGACAAGTTGCTTGCGCGCAGTTCCCAAAGAACTAAGCCCCCACCGATTGTAGGTATCGATGCGTCAACCTGACTGTTTAACAAGTATTCACTGGTTCCTTGTAACAAGACAAGGGAGGCGCAACAGCGGATGGACGAGATGCGTCAACTCATTAGTAGGCGACAAGCTGAAGGTCCAGCGACCCCACATCGACCACGCAGTTTCATAGGGGAGAACAACACATCAAAGACACCTGAGATGATTAATCCGGCAGCTTTGACTCGCCTTGAGGAATCACTAGCGGATGCAGACCAAAGTATGGTCCGCGCGATTTCACACCATGAGACTATGCGGAGTGACCTTGAACAAATCATGCTCGAGATCAAGGAGGTGAGCTTCAATGGTTTGTTTGGCTGTCGTGGACTAATATTCTCTTCCAGAAAGCCTTGGATCTTGATCGAACGCGAGTGGAACTACAGAACACCAAGCGCCAATGTGAGCTTGTTAAGAGCTTGTTGGCAGACGCAACGGCCGAAAAGGAAATCATGTACGAGGTCAGTGCACGGCGGTTGTTATGATAAACGTATGGGCTTATCAGATCACCCAGGCATTTAACGAGGAACTGGACGCGATGTACAACGACGCCAATCTTCCACACGACGAAGCTTGGGAGTCAATGACAAATGACTTGTGTCAAACGAAAGAGTCGCGAAATGCTATAAGCAAAGAGAACTCGTAAGTTTCTCCTTTGGATGGCATTTTCACATTTCCACGTGTTTAACAGGGAGCTGAAACGAAAAATCGCCGAACTGGAATCAGAAAAGGAGGAGTAAGTCCCTGATCCACCGCTGGTTCTCGTCTAACACTGCACTAGGTGGGCTGTCTTGCTACGGGCTCATGGACTGATATCATGACATGTTTCCTGATTTCTACGTCATTTTTTGCATTCGTTTTTGCTTTGCATTCTTGTCTACACACTCACAAAGTCATCTCCGCAGCTGGACTGCACCAGCAATTAATAGATCATACTCTCTGTTTCATCGCTCGTTGTGCTACTAGCTCTGTCAATCTTTTACGCTTCAAGGGGGAAGGTAAGCTCTTGTAAGCAATTGGACCGGTGTCGTTGGGTGAGGTAGACCCAGCAGGGATCTCTGGATTAGGATCCGCTGCCTCTCCAAGAGTTTCTGGTAAGCGAGGGCTGAAGGCCGTTCAGAAGCAGAATCTCATGCAGGGACTTCACCAACCTCTCTGTGGCTGTGACAGAGCCGTCATCTATAAAGCGATCCTCCTCTTCGTCGTCTTCCTCTTCTCCGAAATCCATCTCGCCGATGTCCATCGCTGCCCATTGCCGAGATATATCTAACAGTAGGTCCCATTGTTGCACCGCAGTGTGTGTGATTATTTCACACTCTCCGCGCGGATAGATTTCTCGGCAATGAGGACATTGGACTGACACTGTCTGATAGTCGAACACCGCATTGGAACCGTCGCCCAACCGTTCGAAACATTCAACACAGACAGGATGTCGGCATGGTAGGCTGAATTCAGGCTCAGATAGAAACCTTGGATGTGCAAGCTAGCACCTGACCTATAGCACTTTTCCACTGCCATCTCCTCCATGCAGATAGCACATTCTTCTCCTTCTGCAAGTGTATTCATGTCGATGGTATCGCACATACGTCGTAAGAGCTGCGCAAGATATGAAGGACCACAATAATCAAGAACCGACGATACATACCTTGGCAGCGCTTTCACTAAGGTCTCCCGTCTGTTGGGCTGGTACAGCATCTGCGAGTTCTTTCGCATCCCGTTCAACCTCTGTCTCTCGAAACTGGAATAGTCAATACGGAGTGGGATCATCACGACCGGAAAATACACCTTTTCGATGGTGCGCCTGTCTTTTTCCAGAGCCTAATGATATCGGTTACCTCCATGACACATTGCTAGTAGTTAGAAAAACTTACTGCCCTTAAATCAACAATTGTGCGTTCCAGTGACTGAATTTGTCGTCGGGAAGCCCTTTCTCTCGTTCCAGAGCTCCTACCTGCGCCACTGTGTACGGTTTGTTGAACCTGTAGTACCTCAGATCGCAGGCTTTCATTCTCTTGCTCGAGAGACCGAACTCGGGTGTACAGATTTTCTACGCCCGACCTCGCATCTCTCAGGTGGTCCTAGAGGAATTTGGAAATTGTTTACTGGTGGTTAGCTGGAGGAATGGAGATACCATGACGGACATCCCAGATTCTGCCTCGATGTCTTCACGAGTACGGCGAATGGAATTATCCAAGTCATCGTCACTCGTCACTGTAGGATATTGGATGTGACTCTTCCCGTCATGACTACCTGATTCAGAGGGGGCCACTCACCGTTGATCACGCTCCGACTGAGCTTCCGCTTGGAAACCAGCCTACGCGTAGATGCTCTCGTATTCGGCATGATAACTGAGAATAGCGACTGGTGACGGGTCTCCGTGAAAAGAGATATGCCTCCTCGATTCTTACCAGTGCAAGTCCAAATGTGCTTCGAGAAGCATGCATAAAGACGCCGATTATAGATCCATGAAGATCACACTTCATGTCTTGCATTTTCAAGTCCCTGTCGATTAGTGGTTAAATCGCCACGTTGTGGATCTCACAGTACCGTGGCGCCGCAGGTTCAATTCCTGCCAGGGACAATATTTTTCTTGACGTGATCTCTCTAGATCATTGATGCGTTCGGGGCCGCTCTCCCGTTTCATCGCGACTGTTAGTGCAATCATGTCTACCCGAAGGACCCTTGGAACAATTGATCTTTGCTTTTTAGGAACTGCTTCTGCACAACCATCTTCCACAAGGAACCACTCTGCGCTCGCGTTACGTTTGGGTGGAGATGTATGGATCTTCGATTGTGGGGAGGCGACCCAGCATCGATTGCAAAAAAGCGCAATAAAGATGGGAAAGATTAAGAAAATATTCATCACCCATACTCATGGTTCGACCCTCTACACTCGTTTAGCTGCTGGCGTTGACTTTCAACATATAGGTGATCATATCTTTGGTCTTCTGCCATTGATGGCATCTATTGCGAACGGTGCTGGGGGCACGGTTGAGGATCTCGAGGATCCTCGGGCACAAAGTCAGAGCGATGTTGACGTCCAGGCGGTCTGTCCAAATTGTCGCAGTTCTTGATGAAAGCTCACAGGATAGCTAGCCGCTGGAGATCTACGGACCGCTCGGAACGCGCGCATACGTTCGTGCGGGCCTCACATATTCGCACACTCTCTTGGGAGCTCCATACATAGTCCACGAGCTTCGCTTTCCAACTGATCCACCCGACGGTGATCAGATCAAGCTGCCCCATCATACATCCGAACTGTCGAGTGGTCGTAACATACCCCAAGTTGGCGGAGTCTGGAAGGATATCTTCAAGGATGATTTTGTCAGCGTCTCCGCAGGCCCCATTCTGCATTCCGTGCCATGCGTGGGGTACGTCATCGGGGAATTCCCTGTTCCGGGAAAAATAGATCCCAAAGACTACATCCCAAGCATAAGACGGACCAAGACCCCGATGTCGGTGATGAGTCGGTTACAACAAGGCGAGAGTGTTGAGCTTTCGGATGGGACTTTCCTGCATGGTCCTCCTCGTCGTCCGGGCCGGAAGATTGTGATCCTTGGTGATACATATAACCCATCTGCAATCGCGGAGATAGCTTGTTCACCGGATCTACTCGTTCATGAAGCGACCAATGCACATCTTCCCGGCATAGATCCAACCACCAAGCATACCGATACGTTCGAGAGTGTCGAGGCAAGGGCTAAGTCTAGGGGTCATTCAACCCCGCAGATGGCAGCCGCGTTTGCGACACGAATCGGAGCACGAAGGCTAGTCTTGAACCACTTCTCACCTAGGTACCCCGGAAACGACGACGTCAGTGCAGAGGCGAGATCCATAATGGAGGGGATCGCAAACTTGGCAAAGGGACAGTTCACAGGCGGGATTATTTGCGCTAGGGATCTTATGACAATAGAGGTAAACCTACCACAGCAGAATACGAACCCCTGACAATGCAACAGAAATATATAACGCACGATACCATCATTCGTCCGGAGGATCTGACAATGCGCTACTTGAATCGCTGGCTTCTCCTTCCTCTAACTCTTCTCTGATTTTCTTCTTCGTTTTTATTTGCTTCGGGTCCTCTGCTACCTCTCCCATTTCGATGTCGTCATCTTCAGTTTGAAACGGTGTCAGTTCTTTCCTCGAGTGTATTTCCCTTTGCGATGACAGTGGAGTTCCTGAGTGTGAGGCTGTATCCCTGATCGAAGTACTCGGCTTCAACGACAGCGGAGCATCAAACGACTCGACATCTTCCCCGTCCTCTCTCTCAGCGACCTCGCCGGATTCAACGTCCTCTGCATGCGTTTCATCATCGACTGGTGGAGTCCCTTGGACGCCCTCGTCAGCATCAGTAGATTCGGCGGCAGGCGTGGGCACCGGAGAGGCTAAACGTGACACCGTGCTCTCTTTTCCCATTAGGCGGAGGGAGTTGAGATCCAATACGATATTATCCAGAGCAGACTTTTGCCCTCTGATGATGCGTTCTTGCGTTTCGTGCTCTGATGAAATCGCCATCATGTCGTTCTCCAGTGCCAGAATCGACCTCGAATGGGACGCGTTTCAGGATACCACGATGTGACGGAGAAAACACCACAAACACGTACCGCTCCAGTTCTTCGCGACTGGGAAGGGTGTTTATCTTTTCCGAGATCGTGTCGTACTCCATCTTGCGCCTGCGTTCCATCTGCGCGTGTTCCAACGCGACCTTGAGTTCGCTAATTTGGTTGCGTAAAAGATCGTGTTCCTGCTCTAGGGGGAAGAGATGGTATTTCGAAAACGTTTGAGCGAACCAGAGGACGTACCGATTCTATGCCGCTCCCGTTGGTACTCCTCTACCTGCCTCGACTCGGCCTCGCAAATCATCAGGCTCTTCTTTAGTACCAACTCGAAAGAGGCGAGTTCGACCAGGAAAGCCTCGCGTGCATCGTCAACACTCCCACCGTGTGCAGGTGGCAATACTGGGGTGTGTGCTAGCGAGGCGTAATTATGGAACTTTTTGACGATGCGGCGGAGAGCCCGCTCATCGTTGGTGATTCGGGTGTGGATGATGGCATCTGAAGGGAGAGCTTATTGTGGTAAACACGTCAAGGGCCATGACATACGTGCCTTCTTCCTCGGTTGACAGAGGCGGAATGGTTGGTGTTGCTTCTTGGGGGGGATTGCTCATAGTCGGCATGAAGTCTCAGGCTTACCTTGCACACGGTAATAACTGAGGAGTACGCTTCACGTCCGCGATAATATTTAGCACTAACGACAGCGAAAATACGACAACCATGAGCTCCAGGCCAAGAGGCGTCAGACCTCTTCTACCTTCATCTCCGTCAGCGCGAAAAGGTCCCTACAAGGCGCTGACCGACGACATCGACTCAACCCCATTCGTCCGACACAAAGGGTGTCACAAGGTCATAAATCTCCTCGTTCCCCCCACTGTTCTTATTTGCCTTGTTTCTTCCCATCACGCGCTTGAACATACCCATACCCCCGACCCTCCTCTTTGAAACCCCCTCTTGATCAATTGGAGCAACACGCTCTGCTTCTGTCTGATAGCAGTTGTCAATAAACTGTGACAACTTTCGTAACCCGCTCGAGCTATCGTTGGCAGCCCTACGCGAGTCTTGTACAGCCGATTGCAGATACATTGCGAGGTTGGGAAAATTAATCGGGAGGTTGGGATATGGGGTTGTCGGCGTTGATGGCACAACATAATATTTGGCCACAGGCGACTCAGAACCATCGCGAAGAAGAGTCGGGAGCGGCGACAGCGCATAGGAATACGGTAGGACGCTGACATCGCCGTTGGTGTACTTGTGCGAATTGGGCAGGTTAGAAGGGATAGGATAGTCTGTTGTCAGATAAACCACTGTTCTCCATTCGGATGCAGAGTGATGAATCTTGGCACACCCGACCATAAGCAAAACAGTTTTCCGTTCTACACGTCTTGACACACCTTGACAAACTGAATTACAGTTCGTAGTTTAAGATCATGCTTGGCAACGTTGAGCGCGTCTACGGTAGGCTCTACGCGGGTGCCGCTCAGTTTAGCCATCAACTTGAGCAACTTTCGCCAACTGGGAGCCTGAAAATGGAAGAGAGGCGCTTTTCCATAAGGAAGAGTGATCACGTTTGGCATCGCACAGGTCATAGGCCGTAACTCCGTCGAGATAACCGGAAGAGTGAAACCCAAAGCTAAACGACGGTGTCAAACGAGGTGCCAGATGGACTTTAGAGTCGAGACGTACAAATGCCCATGAGCATCTCGCGCTCGACGTATTGGTTTGCTGACAGGAAGACAACTGGTCGTGTAGATGGTCCATCCACCTCTTCTTCGACTCCTTCGTCCAACGGGTCCAGGTTAGCCAAGGGCGAGGGGGAAAGGTCAGGACTCGCAGACGGATGTATAGGAGATTTGTACCCAGAGGAGGCAGGAAGAAGTTCGCTACCCAGGGAATACACGGCGGACGAACTGGCTTCAGACGAAACTGATGACCAACTCGGTCTCGAGGTGAAGGGTGGCATTGACGATTGTTCACTACTACTTGAGTGAGTCAGTGATAGTGACGGCGATGTGGGGGCGCGGTCCGATGAGGGTGTGTAGTCGCTTTGCAAATATGTACTGCTGGTAGTTGAGGGCGAGGAGGGAGCGACAGTCGAATGATTCGAAGAAGGAGCAGAGATGGGGCTGCGGACTAGGTTAGAAACGACGTTAGCATACAGGGGGGGTGTTGGAGATGAAGCATCCAAGGGCATGTACAAATTTTGAACATCGTTGGGTGCCCCTTGGGGAAGGTCGTCGTCGGACTCGGTTTGGTTTGCGAAGGGGTGTGAAGAGGGGATATCTCCGTCTAGGGAAGAGTACTGTGATGAAGTCGACGTTGTCGGGGTTATCAGATGTAGCCAACTTTCGCTTTCTGGAGGAGGCGCAGCGGCTTTTATTGCAAAGCTGGATGCTCGATCTATGGATGGTGATTTAAGCGAGGTTGAAGAGGACGGTGACTGTTCATCGGGAGTGTATACGGTGCTGGACAATAGTCGCGATTCTTCCAGGGCTCTTGCGAGTTCCTCCTCTTCCTGGGCGATTAACTCTTTCTCACGTTTTGCCGCTTCGGACGAGGAAAGCGTGAGCGTCAAATCAGCTTCCTTCTCATCGGAGGGAGGTACGGTCTCCGAGGCAATGGGTTCAGGGGGGTAGGAAGATGAACCAACCACGGGTAATGGTATCGATGTGGGGTAGAGCGGAATTCTCGAAGCAGGAGCGATGGCCAGTGCTGGCGGTTTGGGCGGGATCGGGGGCAACGAGTTGGTCAGGGGTTTGAGTAGCGCTTGCGGTTTCTGGGGCAGAGGTGGTGGTGGTTGTCGAAGGGGTGCTTGTTGCGAAAGGAAGTAATCCCCATACAGCGACGAACGGTGCGGTGAGTGATAGGGTGGAGGCATCGGGCCATGACTGGTGCTCGGCCGCTGAGTAGCAGTTTTGTCCCAGATTCTTGCACGCTGCCGGCCAGGGGTGAGGCTGGGTGGGATAAATGCCTGCTGCACGTTGATCGTCGCTTGGGGCATATAGGGCGCTGGGCTGGACAAGCTCGTGTGTCGAGTTCTGCCAGTGGGAGGAAGGGGACTGAACTGTGAGGGCGGGACATCGAAGGGGGTAGCATGATGGGGTGAACGAGAATACTGGAAAGCTAAGGAGAGGGTGAACTGGGATGAAAAGAGAGTGAACAAGGTGTTCGATACCTGGATGGTTGTAAGATTGCATCGCTAGTGGCGAATGCAGCAAGCGCTGTCAACGTTAAGGTAAAGTAGCACTGCCTGTGAGCGATCGAGTACCAAGTTGTATGGTCACTGGCAACCTCGACGGCTAGTCCAAAGAACGGTGGACGACGACTCGAGATGGCGGTGGGACAGGCGAGAGCAGCGTGAAGGCCTCAAGTACTCCCAACAGCGCCCATCTCGCTTGTTTCCCCCTGGCTTTAGTCCAGCGTCAGCCGTAGGTACCTGTCGCCCCACACAGAGTTGGTCACACCACGAACTTGGTTTGTCACAAATTGTCACAGACTGTCACAGCGTGCTGCGTTCAAATATTCAAGTCCCGCCGCCGTGTAGTCTTGAGGGGGCCCCTGGTAATTCAGAGTCCGCTTCGGCTTCTTCGCGGCAGATGTCACAGCATGATTCTGGCCGCAGTCACACTGGTTTTTCTATCTCGACGGCAAGAGCACAGAATGACTTCGTTCAACTTTGCAGTGAAGGAATACTTCGAACATGATTTTGTACTCTTGGGGAGAATTAATCGTTGTGAAGGATAAGTGGTTTTGGGAGCTGACCCGGCTCGTGTGTGACCAGCAGTCCGTGGCGGTGGTAGGGACGACCGTGACTCAGTCCAACCATTCAAGTCGCTCACGCCAAAGGTACAGCGTGTGCGGGCTGGGATAAAACAATACTCTAACGTACAATATGCAAAAGAGAGCAAAGTGGGGTCAAAGGTTATGCTGATGAGTGTGCTGTGAAAACCTGAAGAGTCGAGACGAGTGATGAATGGCATGGCGTATGAGTATATGGTTTACGTGCAGCAGAAAATGAAACGAAAATCAAGAGTGCAGAACAAATGCATGAGAGGTCATAGGATACGAGAGGGAATGGGTTTAACAACAGGGTGCGAAACACCCTGTACAGCGGAGGTCTTGAATCCCAACTTCCGCATCACCGCTAGCAGATCCGCTCTTTGCAGCGGCTTAGAAAGCGAAGCCGCAAACAAGCCATTCTGTTCGTCTCCTGTGCTGTAAGCGCTAACAGCGATAATCGGTGTGTTGGTGTTCTTGTTGTTCGTGCTCTTGATGTACCGAGCAGCACTTTCACCATCCACTAACGAATCTCACCCTCAGTAGATGCTACCGCGGCAAAGACAGATGCACTTACGGACTGGCATGTGCAGGTCCATCAGAATACAGTCGAATTCTGTGGGGTGTTCAGTTTAGATTGTTCCACATCACAGAAACAACTCACTGATGTCGCCCATCGCAACACCAATCGCTTCAGAACCATCAGCAACTACCACGCAACGACACCCGAGACGGATGAGCAGCGTCTCTATTATCTTAGCTGTGATGGGATTATCCTCAGCCAGTAAGCAGGTCGCAGCACGATCCGTGAGATCTGGCCCCTTGCGCAAGTCCACAGAGTGAACGGACGAAGGAGGTGTCACCTCGATCTGACTTAGGCTTTGCCCAACCGAGGAATGCCAGTTGTCAGAGCCTGACCCATCGCCCGCACTACTTGAAATTGACGCAGTTCGTAATCGGCTCGGCATCGTGTTCCTGCGCTCGACGCCATCAAAGTGATTCAGCTTGAACCTCTCGATCGCGCCAAACTCCGAAGGCTTGCGGGCATGAGTGCCAGAACTACTGCCTGGTGTGGACGGTGGGATGCTTGCTCTTGAAGGCGACGAAGCAATCGACGACGTCGACGTCGACGGCGAAGGAGGGCCTTGTGAGATGGTCTTTTGGTCTATGGTCGTCACAACACTCGGAGGCTTTTTATGGCGTTGTGATAGACTACGCTTTCGTGTGCTGATGGTCGCTGGGTCAGACAAGGTATGAGCGAGGGGGCCTAGCTGATCTGTCTTGAGCTTGCGAATCATATCGTCGTTCGCCTGCTTCAAGACCGGCAAGTTCTTAAAACTAAATGATCCAAAGTCATCACTGGCTGGAGAGGGAGCCGAATCTCGGTGACTTGGCAAGGAAATACTGTTTGGCTGGGCAGTGGCTGGGTTGATGGTTGGGCTGTCGACGTTTGTAATAGCAATGTCGTCGTCGTGGAACAGCTGAGGTATCGCTCCTCGGGGATCGAAATAATCCGTGGACTCCGGGTCCGAAAGTTGCGGTATGAAAGCAGCTTCTTTCGAAGTAACTTTATCCCACTCAATCCCTTCGAAAAAGGGGTGATTTTTAACTTCATCGGCACCGTTGGCGCCTAATCGTGTGGCGGGGTTGATGTCCATAAGTCTTCGCATGAAATCCTTGACCTCGTCCGAGAAGTCTACCCAATCTTCGTGCCACTCGATTTGTCCCGAAAGTATGTTTTCGAATACCTTTTCCGGAGTCTCGGCGTGGAACGGTGGGATCCCATATAAAAATTCGTATGTGATGACCCCGAGAGCCCACTAAACGACAATGAGTATCTGTACGTCTTCGAGTAGAATGTGAGGATCCGTACCCAATCAACGGCAGCATCATCACCACGAAGACCTAGTATTGTCTCGGGTGCCAGATAGTCTGGCGTGCCGACAAACTTTTGCTCCCCAGGAGGTGTTGTGTTGCCGCCTGAATGCGAGCGTAGATCCGTGGTGAGTTCTGTGGCAAACGATTGTAAAGGGCTGTCTGCAGCCCTGCTTCGCCTCGAATAAATGCTTGACACCAACTCAGAACCACTCCCTGACTCGCTAATGTCGTCTGCGGGGAACTGGAGTAACGACCCTCCATTGCGAGATACGGGAAATGCTCCTTGGCCAAAATACGAACCTCCGTCGGACGGCAGCATCGGAGAAGCAAGGAAACCTGAATCCAGAGAAGGGGGCCGAGACCGTGAATCATACCTCGTGCGATGGCGAAGTCCCATTCCGATAGGTGCTTCTCGTGTCTGGCGACCTAAGAGTCCAATCCTACTCAATCCGAAATCGGTAAGCTTCAAGTGCCCATGCTGGTCGATGAGCAAGTTATCCGGCTTCAAATCCCTTGTTTGACAATGTTCTGTCAATTTACCTGTTTGTATATGCGCAACAAGCTCGGACTCACCGATGAACAACGCCTCGGTCATGGAGGTACTCGAGACCCAACACCACTTCCGCAATATACTGACGTGTCCATTCTTCCGGGAGCGACCCCAGTGACTTGATGAGAGCTGCACAGTCACCGCCATTTAGGTACTCCATAACGAGGTAGAGATTCTCCTTGCTTTGGAAGGTGAAGTATAACTTCGCTACGAATGGCGACTCCGCCTGCTTCATGAGGATCATCCGTTCTGCCTTAACATTGGTGATTTGATTCTTCGCGATCATGTCAGCTTTCTTGAGAACCTTGACTGCATAATAGTCGCCTGTAGCCTTCTTCTTGGCAAGGAAGACCGAACCAAATGCGCCCTTGCTGATCGGCTTGATGATGTCAAAATCCTTGATGGAAGTTGGTGTCGAGCGGGACAATGGTGTCGTAGACGACTGGCGGGGAGAGAGCGGCACATTGGAAGATGTTGGACTGAACATCGGATTGATAGTGGAATGTCGTCGGTGTCCACGGCGAGTGGTAATGGGGGCATCTCGTGGGAGAATACTAGGTGACAGGGGAGGCGTGACTAGAAGTCGGGGCTCCAGGAGGTTGTTGGTGGATCGATGGGCCCTCAGAGTGCCGTTCTCGGCAGGAACTTCATTGAGATCCATGTAGGGTGGGTGGTCATCCGGGCACACAGAAGCCGTGATTGGTGCAGCCAGAGCAAGAGGAGACGATATGGATGATGGCGTCGAGGATCTGGTAGGCATCTTGTTTATCATTTGCCAAGTCGGTAAAATTGAAGTAGGGATGGGCATGGAAACTGGTTGCCGGCTCTCGTTTGGCACGGCAGGCATTGGGGACGAAGGGGCAACAGGCGTAGGACCGGGTGACAACATGTCTTCGACAGAGCTGATAGAAGCGCTCTCCGATGTGGCCTGAGGTAACGCAGTTTCCTCCGTTATTTCGAGTGTCGCACCGCCGATCGGCGCAAGATCGTCTTCTTCGTCATCACTTTCCTCTTCGTAGTCGACGGTCGCCAGACTTTCTTTCACTCTCTCCTCCCACTCGTGCCATATCTTCTCCGAGTATCGAATGGTGTTCTGCATGCGGACAACGTTGTCCGCCTTTTGTCGCATTACGCGCTCGGCGTCTTCGACTAGTTGGGTCAACGCGGCATCCTCTATCGTCGGTTTACACCAGTTCCGCACTTGAGACATCTTCCGCTCCGAGGTCGGGGAGAGTAGTCTTTGTCGCTCGATAGGTTCCTTTGACTCCTCCTCCTTATGTGAGGGAACGGTGACTTCGAGTGCAACCTGCAAAATATCATCCAATTGCTCCAACAGCCGACGCTGCATCTTCTTCACGCTGACACGCTGCATTTTGTTCGTCCGGAATAGCTGAAGAGGGCTTGACATGCTGGGTGATGTGGATGGAGTGAAGATGGGCACTCCGCGGTACTCGGGAGTCATCGCCGGCGACGAGGTCTCCAATGCGAGTAAAAGGTCTTTGATAGTGTTTCTCAGCTCACCAATGGATTCGTTGCATTCGCCAATTTCTGCCTCCAGATGGTGCACCTCCGCGCAAGTCTCGCTGTGCTTCTCAAAGTACCACTGCGGGATATGGCACTCACAGATGCGACACAGAATAGGATCGGTGGAAATAGGTTGCGTGAACGGAAAGGGTGTCACAGGCTCATCGGCCACACCCTCCGCTATGGGCGCTTCCTCTAGCGGGGACTCTTGACCGATTTCTCCGGATTCCAGGATAATGGGAGGAGAGGGATACTCATACCGCGGAGGGGCGATGGGTTTGACAACCCACACCGTGTGAGAGGGCTGCGCGTCCTCGCGGTCCATCATGAGCATACCTTTACCCTCCATCTGTTGGTAAAGGACACCATTCGCAAGAAGGTCCTGATGGGCCTCAGGTTGAACCTGCAGCCGGAACCTAACTTCGACTGTATGAGATTCATCTCGTTGAAGACGCTGGGTCGCATCCTTGAAAACGGTCCAATCCGACGGCGCAACCAAGTGCGATATCCGTGTCCCAGAAAGTTCTAATGGCTCAGTTCTAATAACACCAGACATCAAATGGTTGTCACCAGGTCAGAGACTGAGATCTTACCCCACTACGACTCTCCATGCATGATTTACCCAGATGAAGTGATCCCCGTCCAGGCTGAGCTCCATGATGATGTTTTGATTCTGAGCGGTCTCCGCTTGGAGACGCAGGCGCTCGGTAGCCAGAACTCGAGCAGATTCGCTGTGCTCTGGTAGTTTGGAGCGAGATGAGGGATCCGGGGAGGTCGATTTCCGTATGAGTTCCTTTGGGTGTTCGTCTCTTGAACGTCTACCCTGACTGGCCACCCGACTCATTCGTAAACGGTGTTCGTCTTCGAGAGACATGCGCAACGACCCCTCTTCTCTATGTCCGCGAGTAGTCGGCGTTGGTGCTGGGGGCTGTTCTTCCGAGGGCTTGAGGACGAACATGAGAGGCTCATCTTGTTCATCCTCATTGTTGTCGTCGAAATTCCAAAACTGTTTCTCTGCCTCCCACCACTCCACGACGCGACTGAGGCTAGCAACGGCAAGTAAGACTTGCACGTACCAGTTTCGGCCGTGCCAATCTGGATGCTCGTCCCAAGCTCTTCCAATGTATTGAACACGCTGAACGAGGGACTCGCAGACCTTTGATTGGGCCGTAAGCTGCGCGGTGGACATTTCTGTGACATCGGTAGCCACGCCTATGAGGTCGTAAAGCGCGGCCATGATAGGATCAACGGGGTCATCGACGAGTATGCGTGAAGAGCGGCGATTTACAGTGGAGATGGGAAGCACATCAGAGAAGCTGCCATGGGTTGTGGAAGGAGGCATGGGGGATCGGGATCTGGAAGTGGAAGTGGAACGTGAACTCTGGCCGGATCTAACGGGACGTATGGGAATATGGACTGTGCGTGAGAGTCTGCGGGAAGGGAGGTTTTGGGATGGCCAGGTCATGGGGGGGATGGCGTTGGACTGCCTGCGGGGGCTGGTTGTATCGGAGAGTGATGTGGCAGGAACGACGGGACTGGGGACAGTGCTAGAGGAAGGAGGAGTGGGAAGGGACTTTTCCCAGGGATTGGTGTTTTGTCTGCGTAGGGAAGGGCTGAAAGAGGAGGACGTGGATGCTGCAAGAAGACCGGGGAACGAGGTGCGATGAGTCAGGGCGGGAAGGGAACAAGTGGCATTCTCTGGAGACGCACGGTGACGACTATGGCGGCCCTCTTGTTCTGCCTCGTAGCCACTGTCTGAATAATCGTCTGCCTGGGAGGCAGGACGGGGGTGGTAGAGGAGGGGATCGTGGAGAAAGTCGTTGTCGCCGTACTGGGAGTCGCGGTCGGGATCACGATCACGGTATGAGTCGCGATCCACGTCGCGGTCCAGGTCAGCGTCACGGAGCCTCTCCTCGAAGAAGGTGGTGATGTTGTTGATTACTCTACGGAGCTCCTTGTCGCAGTCGGCCTTGGCCGTCCTGAGACGACGGGTGACATGTCTGCGGACAAAGGGCATGGAGACGGTGTTTGAGCCAGAGCCAAGGGAGCTGGAGGGCGGGGCGGGCTGGTTGGCATCGGGGGTCAAGATGAGGGGACTCGGGGCCTGGCGACGAGGGACGTCCGACATGGGAGTGGAGGAAAAGGATCAGAGAGGGGGCGGCGGGGAGAAAAGGAGGGCGACAGAGTGCATCAGGCGACGGGGACGGCGCTGCACAGTGATCGGTGACCAGTGACCAGGTGAAGGGCGGGCAATGTCCCTGGGCGTCGTTTCAATATCGTCCACCCACCGGTCATTGCCGAGACTGTCCAGGGTCCCCCGTTTTCTATCTATTATGTAATCGTCCATTTCCACCCGTCATGCTTGTCCTCGACCTCGCCCGTGCCCTCGCCCGGACTCGCCCGCGTCTCCCCCCCCTCCGCTTCTCCTCCACCCTCAGAGGTGACCAGGAACACCTCCACGACATCCTCGACCAGGCAGAAGACGCCCGCAGTACGTCTCTTTAGCCTTCCATGTCCCGCTCCTCACCTCTTGCAGCCCCCGACGACCCGAGCACCCAATGGCAAGCAGCCGGTCTCCGCAGAAAATTCCCTCCTGGCCTGGTACGCCCCCTGTATTCCCTCTTCACATCCCCCTAACAGCCCAAAAAGTTCATTCGCCCCCACTACTGGTCGTACCAGCACCGGTTTGAGCCAAAGAGAGTCAGAACCGCACCCCCCCTCGTGGCACCCGGCCGGAAAGAGGCGTTTCAGCATGACATTTTTCGCGAGTTGGGCATAGACCCTCTCTGGGAGACAAGCAACTCGACCCTGCTCGCCACCTTTGTCTCCGAGCTCGGTAAAATCAGACCTCGCACACAAACCCGTCTCACCACAAAGACCCAACGCAGGCTAGGCAAGGCCATCCGCCGCGCCAAGATGATGGGCGTCATTCCTTTGTTTTATAATCCTCGAATGATGCCCAAGCCGGGGCAACTAAAGTAGCTGTTGACCGCCTGTACTGCAGACCCCGTCCAAATTCAGTGATGGCGTCCCTGATCGTGTAACTCGCACGTCAGGGATATAGACAACTTTAGTGGTGGTGATGATCCTGAGCGGGTCACACGGGCAACATGTTCGTATAACACCCTTACACGACCTCTATAGTTCTGCCAGAAGCATCGTGCCTAAATTCTGCACGACCTGATCTCCGATCGCCTTTTCCACCGTTTCTTCCAAGTGCCGTTTAGGATCTTGCCTTCCCACATGACGCGTCTTCAATTTCTCTGCAGAGAGCGTCGACTCTTCTTGTACAGATTTGTTGTACGCCTCCGATAGCGTAAGCATTTTCTGGGGCGCATACAGTTCATCCCAATTCATAGAAACTTCGGATCGGAACTAACCTTGATAGCGTCTTCATTGCCCTCCTTGTGAGAGCAGAAGTCCCTGAGCTTTAATCCTTCCGTCCAGTTCCGCTTATGTAAATTCATCAGCATCGCCTGCTCCAGTTCGGTCTTGCGGTAATTGACAGCAATAGAGTAATAGTGGCGGTTCAATCCATGAACGAGTGCCTGAATCGAAGGCTTATTGATGTGTCCAATGTTGGATGTTGTTTGTCGTGGCTCCCGACCCGCAAGCACCGTCTGCGGGTTGATGAGACGGAAGGCATCAATCACCACCTTGCCCTTCACAGATTGGATAGGGTCAACGACCACCGCAACGCAGCGATTTTGCATTTGTTCGAACGACTAGGCGGAAAAGTGAGATCGTGCATGGCTAGTCAGTGGCAATCCTACTTGTTGTGTGTTAATATCCACACTCGACAGCCAGCACCCAAACCCTGGATGTGAATGATACCACCCAACTACCATCTCAGGTCTGACGCACATGGATTCAGCGAACGCGAAAGCAAGCACACAGCGAGGACTGCTCACCGGCCAGTCTGCTTCAACATATCGACCATTTTTTGTTGGAATACATGATCCACAGACTCGACGGTGACTGTTGTGCCTGATTGGGGCATGGCGAAGACGTCGATGACTTGCACCGTGAACTCGTCGACGAATTCTCCGAGCATGAGGCCCATGACCTCCATGGGAACACCCGCACGTCCGTGCTTCAACATCTGCACGAGAATAAGTAAGCCTTTACACATGAGTGAATTGGTTACTGCGCACCTTCAACAGCGCCAAGGATGAGATATGAATGACTTCTCCACTGTAGTCTCCACATGAGCGCAATGCGTGAGGGGGGAGGGGCGACTCACTTGTCTGGAACGGTAGTGTCGACAGGGCCGGTTCGCAAGCCGGCGGCCCTAATCTGATTTCCGATGAGGGTACCGAGTTCGTCCATGGTGGTTGCGCGTGTATGTGCTCCGCTGACGCGTCTTTGTGGTTGTGCCTTGTTAGGCAAGACCTTGTAAATCAAACACACGCAAACACCTCCTGCTGACTATGCCCACCAGCGAGCTCTCGGACGCTCTTAACCCGTATTATGCCCAGCCAAGGTCCAGGACAACGCATGTTTCGCAACGACCGCCACCTGCTCTACAATCCGCACCGCAACACGCCCCGCATCGCAGTGAACTTGAACTGGCCATCTCCAGGCAGCCTGCTACACCTCCTACCCCACCAATCACCTGCACACCCCACTCAGTGCACCGCAGTCCTGCACGTTCCACCAACCCACACAGTGGTGGAGTCCATGCGGTGCAGGAGCTCTTGCGCTTCCTGGCTTCAACGAGGGAGGCACAAGAGATAGAGAACAAGCGGAGAATTGCTTGGGAACAAGAGCAAGAAGCTAAACACAGACTTCGTCAGGCGGAAATGGAACGCCGTATGCTCGAGATGCAGCAAGAGATCGCTGCATTGAAAGCGCGTGTGACCTTCAGCACATCCTCATCATCGATTACTGCTTCTGTGAACGTTCATCGTAATCCTGCTCTGCCACAACATTCCCAGTTCGAGTACGCTCCGCTCGTTTCCTCGCCGCAGCAGCCGACCCCTTGCACCTCCCCCACCCTATCGCATCCCTCCACTCCTGCAGCGTTTTACTCTCCAAGAGCGGGTCAACCTGTAGCCGGACCTTCGACAGATCCCGTACCTGATCCCGCGGAAGCATCGACTTCAGCATCCTACCTTGCGTCGCCGTTACTACCTCCTACCCGCTTTGTCAATGTAAACCCATTATCGTCTCTTCGAAACGTCACGGGGCATTCTGCAGCAGGATCGGACAGCGAGGAAGAGCGGAATGGCGACGACGACTCTCCCCCTCCTCAGTATCGTATGCGGAGGAAAAATCACCACGACACGCGTTGTCTCACCATTCAGGTAATGCCCAGCTGGCCTCAGTTGATCGTGATGTCGTTCCTCACATTGTATACGCTATCAAGCACGCTATGCGCAATCATCTATTGCGTGTCATGATGCTCGAAACGGACAAAGACCTTCCAGACAGTCATGTAGAAGGCACACCTCTGGGACCCGATGAAGCCGTTCGATTTGTATGGGACAAGACACCGAGGCAGTCGGTGCACAACGGACGCATGAAGGAACGAGTTCTCAAAGACCTCAAAGCGAGCCGGAAACTGTATACGCACGTTCCAGACAAGGAGTTTGGAAAGAAGACGTTGGATGCGGTGTTTGATCAAGCATTTGTAACGTTTCGGCAGAAATTCAAAGCGCAGCGGGATGATTCTACGGCGCAAGCTCACAAACAACGCGAAGAGGTCAAGGCACAGCGTGCGCGGCGACTGAGTCGACGCAAAGTTGTATGATTTGTTAGGCTACGCGTACATTGTCTCGGTCACTGACTGCTTTCCAAGAAACTTGGGAACCGCTCGGATGCACGAAACAAGATGGCGGCGTTTGAGCATGTTACGTTTGATGGGGCGCTGCAGATGGAATGCATGTCGTCGGAGGAATCGGAGGAGGAAGAAGACGCTGCGGGCACACGAACGACGTTCTTCCGAATACGAGGGTTTCCGTGGCGCAGCATGCGGCTGCAGCGGTTTTACGACGCACTGGACGAGGAAGACAAGGCAGATAACGCACAGCGACCTCGGCGAGGGGTGGGTCGGCGGGAGCGGTTTCGTGGAGCGGCGAAGGAGGGGGTGCTGGTGCCACCGAGGGGAGTTGCTAGTTGGATGATCAGCAAGGGGTGGATGCGGGCGATGGCGGCGTCGCACGGGGAGGTGGTCGGGATGGCGAGGGAGGCCGTCGTCGATCCGCCTGGGTTCGAGTGGGGCCAGTGTCACGCGCTTGGCGAGGAGAGCGAGTAGCGTAAACAGTTCCCACGGTGTAGCCTATGACCCCTGCTCGGCCAACGTGTCTCTCTCATGCACATCTTCACTCCCAATCACGTGGCGCTCGTCGCGGCCTGCTATCCTTCCTGGTCCGCGCTGCCCTCCGCGGGCCCCGAGTATCGTCCGAATGCTCAGGAGCTCTCCCGTCTCGCGTACTATGCAACGAACCGTCCGGGAAAGATACACAAACTCGGCGCAGAGCTCGAAAAGCACACCAGATCAGAGTGCACAAAGGCTCTCGCCGGAAACCCACGCGCACGAGCGTGAGCATCCTTCTCTCCACCCTGCGCCCGCTCACCCCGTGCAGGTCTCTCCTCATCACCCTCGCCATCCTCCGCGCGCTGGCCATCGAGTGCCGCCGCGACATTTCCCTCCTTTCGCCCTTCCTCCTCTCCTGTCTCAAAATCACCCTCAATCTCGTCTCCTCCGACTTGGAGATCGCCGCTCGTGCAGCAAGCGTGGTGCGTATCTTTCCGCTGTCACCCATTCACCCCCTAATTGTTTATAGCTGACTGCGTGGTGCACCTACACCGATGGTCATGCCATTGGCGTAGATGCCGAAATGACCCAGAATTACCTGGTTGTGCTCGCTCACTTTGCAAAACAGTCCACCGCGGAGATCAAGTCCGTTGACTATGAGCTACGAAATAGGTACATTTCGTCCGCATACATTCCGCTCCACAGTCCAATCCATTGTCCAGGACACGTCTGGTCGGCCTAGCCGCAATCACCGGCGTGGTGAACTCGGAAGCTTTATATTCATCCTCCACCCAGTTCAAGTCACAGGTGTCCCGCATCATCCGTGCCCTCCTATTCCATATTTTGCAATCGGAAACAAAGGCCCTCGATGAATGGTACGTCACTTTGACCCATGTCCGTTGCCGTACAGTTTACCTTGCAAATTTACAGTACCTTGGCCATCAGGGTCAATACTCCATCAGTCTACATGGAAGAATTTCGTATCCGTCCCCCGGATCAAAGGAGGGCTGCATCTATTCATATCCATGTTGACGGCGAATCTGGTCCTTCGTCTGCGGACGTCCTGATCGCATCCCTTCGTGCCCTTTCCCTCCTTTTGCAGCACTCGAATGCTGCACAAATCGGTCTCATATCCCAGGCTGCGTTTGAGACCATGAATGATCAACACCTCTGGGACAAGGCCAATCAATCCTGCTGGTTTGCTCGCAAAGCGTGCGAATGGACACAGTACCAATATCGATATGCCGTTCCATCCCGACTAGTTGAACGTCTCCTTGAGACACAGGATAACCCGGTCTCTACTCATCAACAGAGAACACTGACAAAGATGCTCACCACAGTCTTTACTTCCCCGACTCCTTTGGTCAACCTCTCGACCTCAGATATTGTATCCAACCTCGTCACATTGGTCCTTCGCAGAGTCTCGGTCAACGCCGACGACGACATGCTCCCTTTGTTGGTGGAAACCATTGGTTCCCTTGGCACTCACGTCTACTACTCCGACCAGATCCAGGATCTGGCTAGTGAACTCATAAGTCGTCTTGTGACGGTCGAAGCTCATGGCCCGCCGTTCCTAGAGAGAGACGACTACAACAAACGGCGGTCACAAGCAATAAGGTGCTTGCTGGCTGGGCTTTCAGGTCTCTTACTGGCTGCCGACGCAGCAAGGAAGGATGACCGTGATAAGACCATAATATCTCCTGAGTCTTCAATTATACTGAGCAGCGGTACTTCGTCACCAAGTCCCCAGGTCACACAGCGGAGGAGCGTATCTGGAGAGATATGGTATGAGACGCTGAATCTTCTGTGTGACGGTGATTACGCGGTGAGAAGTGATTATGCTCATACGTTGGTCACATACATGCGCCAAGAACTTGCGAAACGCGGCAACTCGGGCGGTGTCAAACGATCGAGGCAAGCGACGGAAGAAATTTCCCCTATCCAGGTGAACAACGTCGGCCTGCTGCTATTCGGTGATCCTGGCACGAGGTCATTACACGCCACCCATGCTTATCTATTCATGCTGGCCACCTCGTCCTCGCTTGGGTGTATCGCCAACTTTTCTCCATCTCCAGCTTATTCGTTGAATGGCGACCTCGCATCCATTGGGGTTTCTTCCATAACTCCAAGCACCGACCCACCTACGCAGGGAACGGAATTCGCAGAGACACAACTATCTCGACCCTCTTCCTCCCGCCGTTCTGCAGGTACCATCACGCGGTCACGAAAAGCTTCCAATGCCCAGAGGTTACTAGAATGTACTCCTCCGAAGGTTACATCCGCGAGCCTCGCCTCCTTATCGGACCATGCGCTCATTCTCCATGTTCTCACTGCCATCCACGAAGAGGTTCCTATCCGCGGCCTGTTGACCGGTATCCCTATGCTCCTTTCACTAGACAGGGCTTCCCAGATAGAGGACGAGTCGGATCTTTCCGTTCGACAACGAGCCAAAGCGTTGAAGGAAGTTGTTACCCGCGTCTGGCTCGTCATTGGCCACGTGTGGGAATGTGCTGAGCTGATAAGCCTTGCGGAAAGCGTAAGGGTGGCGCAATAACTTTTCTACTTTGGTGCTAATTGATTGGGTGTTATGCAGGCACTCTCTTCATCGCAAGGCTCTACAGTAATTCCCCAAGTGGCAGCATTTACCCCAGGTGTTTTACGCCCCCCAGAAGAGCAGGTTATGTTCCCACCGGTTACGGAATCAGAGATGGTGGCTCAATGGTCACATGTGAACGCTGAAGAAGCCCTCTCGTTGATCGTTTCATCCACAAACGTCCAGGAGGTGACCGGCATGGATCGGCACATCTTACTGCGCAAGCTGACTACTCAGTGGTCTGCAGAAGCCGCCCTAAAGGATTGTGAGCTTCAAAAACCCTCCCACGTATTTATGAAATGACTGATTTCACATTAGCCCTCGAGCGACCTAACACACACCGGCCCCTGACGGAGAACGGATCCCCATTACTTAAGCTATCACCTGCGCTGATGGCTATTGAGAACCTTTCCCTTCAGAGTTTGACCAGATCTGTACGTGGCGTCGGGGTTACCGACCTGAGGGAAGCTCTGGAAGGTCGAGCAGGAGCTTCTAACCCGACCCTCGCCCACCCCCCCTCCGTGTCAACATTTGATCATGCGCTATCATTTGATACCCACACACCCCGTCTGGCCCCGACGAAGCCGAAACCTAGATTTAAGAAGCGAGCGGTGACAGCTGGGTCGGGCGAAGTGCGGGAGGTCTTGAATAAGCTTGGAATAGGAAAGCCCAATGGCACCACCAATCTGTTAAAAGCGTCTTTCCCGTCTATGCAAAAGCCCGATCAGAGGTAGGTTTTCAGTATTGGACATTCTTCACCAGGCACTAATCACCATGATTTCCCCTCCTTGAAAAAGTTCCAAGCCTACCATAACCTTATCACGTCCTTGAAATTGCACCCAACATTCGTTGTCTCCTTTGCTTTCCATAAACCTCACTTCGCTATCTATCATTTCATCTTTACTAAGTAATTTATTCTCGGGTCTCGCAAAATGGACATCATCTTCCACTCCAAGTATCCAAAATTTAAACAGTAGCATATTATGTCGTGGACTGTCTCCGTTTACCCGCAGATATGATAATTCTTCGAGCTGCCTCCTCCTTTTGGGTCCAAAAGCTGAGCTCACCTTGAGCTTTGGGGTGGGCAGTAAGACGCATTCCCTTCTATGTGAGAGGCGTTTGCACATTGCAGGCTCGACATTGTTGGTAAACTTACAATTAGGCCTTGCAAAAGTACCTCATAGATGGAGGACTGCTTGGTAGCTTTTGCAACCGGGTCTGTGATCTGTTCCGTGTGACGGAGAACGAGCTTGTTCAACTCTTGTTGAAGCCGAAAAAGGCTAGACGAATAAGTCAATTCATGGCACGCATGTACACGACACCAAGAGCGCACTTGCTGAATATCATGGTCTCTTCGGTCTGTTGCGTCAGCAAAACCAACGACTGGAACAAGTTGATGTAACATTTGCACATCTGCGGGCGGTCGGGTGAGTTGGGATCAGGTAGGCACTTTCGATACTTGCGTTCGTCACCAACGCGTCGGTCGTCACGGGCGCCTTGCTAAAGTAGCCGCTGGGACGTTCCGACAATTTCTTGAGTGAATCACAGTGCTCCGAAACAACTTTTTGGAATACGGGCCAAAGCTGCAGGCGCATGGTGAAGAAAAAGGTCTCCAGAGGTGAACATTGGCGTTTCTGAACCTCTGCAATGACAGCTTCCGTCAGCCGGACCATGGTCAGGAGGGGAGTCGCTGGCGGTAGAGGTTCGATGACGGAACCCAAGAATGTCTGAGGAAATGAAGAAATGACTGTCAAATTCGCTCTTTCGGATTTGACGCCTATGACCTGCCTTGGTATACTCCAGGGAAGGGCCGAAAATCTTCTTCCAGATGCTATTAAGTTCCATCCGTTCAGCCTTGTCCATGGTGGCGAGACGGCCGAGTCCGTGAAGTTCAACAATTCCAGGATTCGGGACGGGTGTCCTGGCTTCTGAATCAGCCGCGGAATCATTGTCGTCGACCTCTTTACGATCACGAGGCTCTGGTGTGATAGAGTGTTGTCCGATTTCCAGCTCTTCAGCGGAGGGTGGGGCCAAAGGCTCGACGAAGAAGAACGATGCAACGAACGAATATTCTGCTGTTGCATTGTCCATCAGAACCAGGAAGAGGGATCTCAGGATGGCTTCAAGCGGCTCTCTCTTGCAACGAAACTTAGCTCGTACATCAATAGATGAGTCGGCGTACTTACATGAGCTTTATCGTCGGCCTGATATGCAAGTATAACCCCCGGTCCCTCCAACTTTGCATAGGTCAAGCGTTCAAAGTCTACGCGAATACCATCATCCTCTGCTGACATTGTTGCGATACTTTCGAACCTCTCAGTGATCCGAGCCTGGAGACCATCGATCACGGATGGACGGCTAATGGTAACGAAACCTTACCCTCAGCAAGCCAAGACTGCGAATATATCGTCGAAACGCGGTCTCATAGTATGTGCGAACAGTAGCGATGTACGACCCTTGTATCTCCCTTGCCACGGGTTCAGCTTGACGTTTCAAAAAACCGAACAAGGCACGATATTTGAGGAACCCGGCAGACTGTAACACCTGCATATTAGTCGTCACACTACTCTTTATCGTGTTCAGCAGCGCAAGGAAGAAGGCGCGAAGTTTCGTCGCTGTCTTGAGGGTTTGTGTGAGCACTTCCTTGGAAGATCAGATGGAAGACCACGTACAACTATCCGCAGAGCCTCCACAACATCCGTCAGTTCTCTAGCAGCCTTGACGCGTGATCGTGCGCGTAGGGTATCGAGCCGCCTCTCAAAGTCAGCAACCACCGGTATCCATGCTTCCCCAACTTCAGTGTCGAGTAACGTCGTAGCCAGTGTGGGCGGGATGGTCAAGTCGGATATGAGACTCGACAAGGGTTTCTCGATTCTCTGTACGCAATAGTTTACTGACAGAACAAGGAAAGTGTGAGAGAGGCCGAACCCGACGGCTCTTGAGTTTGTTGTCGATGTTGGTGCTACGCTCTTGAAGTTCTGATATTTGACCAGATACGGCCGACAAGTCCTTCTGGAAGGTGGACAGGAACGATTCTAGAGAATCTAGGAGGCGGACGCTGGTCTGCTATACATGTCAGGTACACGACAACATTCGTAGTAATTGACCCACCTCGACTTGATCATGGAACTCGATGAATTCCTTGGCGCGAGAACGGACTGGAGTGAAACCTCACGGACCGTAGGGAGGTGGTATTTTGGAAGGCTGCTTACAAGTGGGTTTCAAGGAGACATCCCCGTGGTCCTCCGCATAGTTGTGCAAGTGGGTATCGTATCCTGTCATATAGTAGGCCAGTAGCTCGTTGTAGAGGGTCGGAACACTGACCGTTGAGTGACGCCATCCAGTGGTAAGATACTAAAGAGTTCGGTGTCAAACCGCGGATGCCCGGTAGGAGTGGCGGTGCACGGGCCGCACATATGGTCTGAATCATCGTCAGTCTCAGTCGCAACCATGTCGCAGCCCGAGCTCAGAACAAGCCATGTCGATACACTGGAGTCGTCGACCAGTCCTGAAAGGACGTCGTATTCCACTTGATTATGGGCCTTAGCTTCAGGACCGCTCGTAAGCTGTGGATGGGTAAGTCAATCTTCGTCCGATCACCCTTGGGACTCTGATGAATCCGACTTGCCAGCTCTGGTCGCATTGTTATCTCTTACGACAATCTTCCTTGCCGTAGTACTCTGGGTTCACGGCTACAGCAGGTCCAATAACTTTGGTGCCCTTATAGCTATCCCTTGTTTCACATTCGCCGGCGCCGTCTGGACGTGAGTAACTCCACAACACTGTCGTCTCCGTGGTCTACATATTCTTGGAAAAGGATTGTGAAGAAGAAGTTCTTCTCCCCGCAACTCGTCTGTATCGAGGCGACTTGGGTTTTCGCCCTCCTCCCCTTTCAGATACGCAAGTCTGGAACAACTTGGTACGCTGCGCTGCTAATCACTTGACCCACAGTGCTCGGTCTCTTCGCGTTTGAATCTTATGGTGTCCCCCGCTCCCGTTTCACTGTCGTTTACAAAGTTCTAGTGGTATTGGTCTGGACCAATTCTGCGCTAGGTATATCTCCCTTGCACTTCAACCGATTATCGCAAGCTAACTGAAACGCCTTCAAGTTTTCTTATACGCAGCAGCAATCGTTTCACTAGCCCTTCTCACCCAATTCTCGTTCGATCAGGAGATATGGGTGCGCGACCTCGACTCCAGCCCATGTCCATTCCCCTTTCCAGTGTTGCTTGTTTACGCTTTCCCGTTCACCGCCAAGTATGTTCGCGGAACCGCTCGAGAAGGCGCGCCTCCCCCCGCCACCGACTACTGCCTCCCAGGTTGTTCTTGCCATACCACTAAACCGACCGACGTACCCGCCGTGGGAGCGGAGAGTGCGAACGACATGGAAGGCACACAATCATCCATTCCGATACGCGTACCGACCACGATGGAGAGGCAGAAGGCGATCCGTGTTACATTAGGCCATATGGCTCGATGATGTTGTGACTCGGAGAGTAATAATCCGTTTAACTGATATGTAGAACGAGAAAACACGACAGCAAGTTGAGCACCAGAATTAGAGGGGGAGAGAGGGTAAAATATCCCAAGATAAAGGTAAAGAAACGAGTGTCCAGAGATGCAACTAGATCCTCAATCTACCTATTAACCGGCAAGTTCTGTCTGAAGTTGCTTGAGTACTGTAGGGTCTGTTTTGTCAAGGTAATTGAGCTTGAATATGTGCGCTCCTCCACAAACCCTCTCCGCTTCTTGTAGCGCACTTGCAACGAATGTCGTAAGCTGAAGTGTCCGCACCGGATCATGTTCGTACAGCTAGAAATCACTGAGCGATGTCAATCTGTAGCACACAAATTTGATTTACCGATCTGCGACGGTCGTACTCCAGAGTCCCTTCAGATTCGGCGTAATACGTTGCTGGGACACTGTCTACATCCCAGAAGAGATTGAGGCCGCTAATAGATACATCTAATCAGCCGGGACCAATGACCTTTTGTGAAGAACTGACCCGTCTTCGCCATCTTCGGTATGGTTGCGACTTTCCCTCACTTCGTAGAGGACGTCGGTCCAAAGATTGAAGATCTCGTTTGGTACGCGCCCGAGTACCTCGGGGCGACCAGTTGAGACGAGAGACGCGATCCCGAGAGCAAGAAGTTTGCGGTGCCGCGGCTCCGACATATGGTCAAACTATCAGGTAGAAAAATAAGATCTGGAGTGCAACAAGAGAAACGGAACGCGATACCTGTCTCCAAAACTGATCCAAGATAGCTTCCCAGACCTTTTCTTCGTGTACATTTTCAACTTGGGCCGCGGCAGACACGAGACGAATAAACATCTCGCGATCTGACAGCGCAATGCGGGCAAGGACAAAGACACACTCTGTCAGCATGGTGGAGGAGCTCTGTGGCATGGCTGAATACTACACGACTGAACACAAAAACGAATCCCTACTTCATCGTCTTCGAGAATTTTTACGATATGATTGAAGAAGCCGGATCTGTGTACTGGTTCCCCCCACAGCGACGAAGGAGCTAGTTGCATCATAAAGTTCACGCAGTTTAAAACGCCTCTCTGGTTCGTCTGGAGGGCTCGGCCACGCATGACACTCACGACTGCATTCATGAGGTCCAACGAAAAGTTCTGAAGGGGTTGTCGGTGACAAGAAACAAGGATATTCCACCAACATACCTGCAGAACAAGGAGCGCATCCACGAAGAAATAGGATTCAACAATAAATGTGATCTTCCCTAACAGATCCAAATTTCCTGCGAGTAATGCCATAGCAAGAGGAAATAGTTGGAGGAGATTCGAGGTGGAAGTACTCTGGAGGGCCGTAGAGTTTCGAAGTGCAGCAAGCCAGAGGTTGATACCATCCTCGTCCAGGTTGATGGCCACCTTCACGTGGAGTTGAGCGGTTGAAGGGTGATCAGCAACAAGACTCACCCCAGGTGCCAAACTTTCCTGGACTAAGGGGATTACAAGCGGCGCGAGAGAGGCGGAATATTCTTTGGACGACTACGGTGCCTTCAGTGAACAACGGTGGATCACGCAACGGCGAACGTACCCTGATCAAACTTTTCACAACCACGAGGAGCTGGGCCTTGAACAACCACTCTTCCCCAGCGGCAGTCCCTGGCAGCATATAGTCAACGACAAGTCACCAACTAGCAAAGTGTACACACATAAAGTGGGGATCTGTTCTGCAATCATCTGTATATACGGGACGATCTGTTGGTCGGCACATTCAACAACCACATTCAGGCTCCTTGCGAGTCGTTGTTTCATTTCCGTTGTGTCTGCTTCGCTCATAAGCTTCGTCAACTCCGTGACAGTAGCAGGTAAGAAAGGAGCAAAGATGGCTGCGTCAAAATTGACTGTCTAGTAGGTCTCAGTTCTTTGGTCATTAAGCAATTGTAGGTTTGCTTACATCCACACATTCGCGTACTGCATTGGCAGCAGTGAGCCGAACAACAGCATCTGATCCGGAGCTCCTGTCTTGTAACAGGTGGACGAGAATTTCCCAAACAACAGGATCTGGCGCAGGTGTACGCATATCACTGACCCACTTGCCAATCAACCATGCAATGCGACGCTTGATAATTGGAAAGCTGGATCGTTGTCAGATGCTACGAAATGGATCCCTTAGATCTCACTTTGGATTTGTCTCTTGTGCTTCAACGATAAGTTTGTGACGCATCCATTCGTTGAACGGGATGACATCATGAAGTCTAGCAGCGCATCTTCCTATCGCACAATACAGCGCTTCTTTTTGAACAACGCTCGCTAAATCCGTGGTTGATTGTTCTATGCCAGGAGGATGAGCGGATGCTACACAGAAACAACATGAAGCTGGAAGGTTCACCAATCATGGCTTTGAACGTGGATTCCATCAATGGGACAACGTAGTCCTGATATTGTGCCGCGAGCGTCATGAGGACGCGTTCCCCACAGGGCTACACCATTTAGACATATATGGAGATCACGGAACGCGAGAACGTACGCGAAGCTCATATTCCCATAGTTCATTTTCTTTGTCTTCTTCGTTAACCCATTCTTCAGGATCAGCCATCCAGCCCTCGAGATCGGATGGATTGAGAGGAATGAAACGTGTGACAAGCAACCGGACTGAATCTTCGACAAACTGCTGTGACAACGCTACAGAAATGTCAGTGAAGAACGGCTCGTCTCAGGGATTGTCCGTACTAGTCTCAGTGACCGGCCCGCCTTTTCGGAAAGGGGTCCATCTGGCGAGGTTTTCTTTAAAAAGGACCATTGCCTGGACAAGAAATCGGACTGGGTAGACGGCAGCAGATGAATCTGATGCCGAAGAAACATGGGCTGGAATCTATGAACTCTTTCCGAAAACTTTCTCGTACCTTGAATCATGTCTCCCGAACGATGGTCGGTAGCTTCTACAACCTTGGACCAGTAGTACAAAACCATGTCGTTACACGCTGGGAGTTCGACAAACTTTTCACCGTCAAGTTGCTGCAATCTTCTGAAGAATTTGCCGAAAACACGAATGTGGCGTGTTAATCGATCGGTGGAGAGGGTCGTGATTGGATCAGAGGCCGGCATGGTGCGTGCGGCGAGAACAAGGCTGATACGGAGTTCTGAAAGAGCTCTAAGCTGGACGGTTGAACTCTGAAATAATTGAAGGAACTACGACAGCAAAGGTCAATGAATGTGGCTGAGCATTGACACGATACTTACCCATTCTTTAAGTTCTGCGAACTCGCCTTTCACGTCCCTGATGATGCGAGGCCATGACCACAATGCCATCATCACGAGACATTTGTAGACAAGATGAGCTACTGTGATAGAAATGACGGTACGCTCTTGACCCAGCAAGCCATTTATACTCAGTATTGTGGGAGAGAGCTGGGAGTAGTATTGGAGGATGATGTTCCGTAGCTGGTGCGTGACCTGGGGATGAAGATGAGTAAGGATTGTGGTTGTAGGAAGGCGAACGTCATGCCTGAAACATTGTCTTGACGCCCGCGAGAATTTTCATACCGGAAAACTCTTTGATGACGGAGTGGAGGACTTTCAAACTACGTCTCAAGGAAAGTGTTGAGTGAATTGTTGCATTCGGGAAGTTGGCCAAGGAAAGCAGGCCGCTCTCGACGACAGGCATAAGTTGTGTGAAGAGAGATGGCCTAATACATCGATACGGTGAACGGCAGACAGCTAAACGGCATGCCGGGACGCACCAATTGTGAGGGTAGTCCAACCGAGCGATTTTAGCGACAATGACTTCATTACATTCGGCAATCTGTTACGAGGAGATTAGTTGGACACGGGAGTGATTCAAGATGGACGGACAGTGTCATCTGCCTCGGACAAGAAAGCGAAGGAACGATGGCGGATTTCTATGCGGTCATCTTCGTTCATTAACCTGAAAGAGTGATCAAAGGGAGTGCAGTGGCGGAGGGACAAGGACGGACTGACTTTCGGGATCTCCAGTGAGAGAGCGCTGCGTTCTTGAACTGAATGATGCTCTGCTGTCTGACCTGCAGGGGTTGAGAGGGATCTGCGGCAATGCGGTGGAGGGCATTGTAGGTGCCGGCGTGGGTCTCGAGGAGGACCCTGAGGCGGTCAGAGGAGGCTCTGAGCTGTTCTGGGATCTGGGAGGCGGCGAGGGTGACGACGTGCAAGAGCTCGTCGCCGTTGACGGTGGGCGTCGCGGACGTTGGTGGCGGGTGCATCATCGATCGTGACGCAAGGGAGCAACAGCGTGAGACGCGTCGAGAGGAGGCTCATTAAGCACAAACAAACGCAAATAACGCGTCTCCTCATGCATGACGTCGTCGAAGACTCTGAGCCGGAGCGAGAACGTAGACGCGCAAGCCGCGGTGACGACAGTGAGTCATCTCCAACACACCCTCTCCGAGCGTCTCATCACGTGTACAAGCCGTGCTAGAGCTGTCCCGCTTTGCCCATGAAACCATCCACTCGGCCTCGCGCACGCCCGACCCGGGTCCATCGCGACCCGCAGCTCCACCCACGAAAGACCCGCCCGACCACTTGCCCGACTCGCAGCTCACCCAGCTATCCAAATGCATCGGTTGCGGACTAGGCTGGACCAGCAGGAAAACAGCCAAGCAGAAGCGCACACACATCAACCAATGTGCAAAGAAAAATGCATTGACCAAAGATACAATCAGAATTCTCATCCAAAAGGAAATCGCCATCTCGTCCCCTTCGCAGAACACCGCATCCTCACCCAACGAGACCACCCTGATGGATTCCGTCGTCCCAGTCAAAAAGTCCAAACGCCAGCAAGTCCTTCCCACCGTCAGGTCCCTCCCAGAGACCCGTGACGGCATCTTGGGCAGAGCCAGGGACATCCTCGGACCTAGCAACGGCCAGGCAGACCCCCAGTCAACCCAGCAATTCGGTCAGAGCGCGCTAGCATGTCGAAATACACACCATCCAAAGCGTCCAGCGTTGCTCGACGTAACCAAGTCTGCGGAAGGTCCACCTTCTACCCAGCCCTTCGGAGCAAGCTCTCTGCGCGGGGGAATAACAACTGCGGTCGACGGCCGTGAGCAATCCTCTTGTGCTTCATTGTTTGCCCAAGATTCTGTTTCAAGTGACCGTGTGAGTGCATTTGGTGTTTATATTTATCTTACTCGGTTGTGAGGTGGAGCATCTCATGTCCTCATCACAGCATAAGCGGCGTGCCTCGCCGCCTCCTCTGGGCAGCAACTCCAGGACCGTGAGGCGACGTCTCCTGCAGTGATACCTGCACGTGCTTTCGGCACTCTGACCTAGCAACGGGGGGTGTCTTCATACTACGCTGGCTTCATTATTGGTATCAAGGTGAAGCTCTTCTGCTACCCACTTCAACCCCGTCTGTATCACATTACCACCACCATTCTGGGTAACTGGCGTAGTGAATATCGTATATAAATGGTCAAATACACCGAGTGTTGCCAAGAGCTGGGAGCAAATATTCTACCTCCACCTGTCCTTACGCTCTACCCATGACATCCAAACGACAGCCCGCTAACACCTGCGATACTCACCTTTCAAGCATTTCGGAGCCAGAAGACAGTGGTGTGGATGCCACTCCAGGACAGAGTCGGAACGGCTCCGAGAAGGGGAGCGACTGCGACGTGCACGTACAACATGTCGATTCAGACACATCCACGAACACGTCTGACGAGTTCGACTGGGACAAAGAGCCTTCAGACCCGGAAGAAGAGACCCATCAAAGCAAGCATGCTCGTAGAGGCAGGGCCCTCTGGCTCGCGTTTATGAAGCTGACTCGGCCCGTCCGGACTCTCTTGCTCGGGGTCATTGGCGCCGCGTTTTTCATCACCCCGCTTTTGGTCGTGGAGCTCAAGTATCAAAACAGCGGTGGTGTACGCCTTCAAGTGTACGCATGGTCCTTGTGGTTGTCTATTGTATGGGCAACATCTTGTGCGACCTATTTGATTGTCGACTTGTTACCGAACACTATCGTTACTGTCATCCTACTCCTCGGTGGTCAAGTCCAGCGATTGAAGACGCAAGTAGAGGTGTGTCATCACCTCGGTCGTCCAATTCAATGCTCTTCCTGATCATGGCATCCTAAAGCTCACATTAGCGGTATCCGCTTGGCTAAAGTTGCTTCTTGATGTATCATGGGCATGGATAGCCCTGTCTGTGATTCGAGCCTACTACAATCCACCGGGGTCGTACTGGGTCATCATCAACCGTGTCATGCAGGTATTTCCTTGTTTCTTTATCGCACGCCGTCCTGTAAGAAGTCTACTTGTGATCCAAACAGGCTCTTTTCACCACCGCCGTGATCCTATTCGTGGAAAAGCTTTTTCTGAGATTCGTTGCCATCAGCTTCCACCAGCGTGCGCTCGCTGACCGGTTGGCCGACAATCGCCTGGGGTTGAAAGTCCTCGATCGGCTTTCGAATGCCCACCCTGTGGCGACCACTCGAAAACCAGCCCACGGGAAGAAAAGTCCCAGAAATCCGCTCAGCTCAATAGGCGCGTCGCTCGATCTTGGGGGACTAACAAGTGCTTGGACGCATCGGAAGGGCCCCAACGGCCCGTCGGCGTCATCCTCACGAGACGGTTCTCCTCCTCTCGAGCAGGACGAGTCTGCTGCTCACCATCACCCGGAGAAGAAGCACCGCGGACTCAGTCGAGCAGAAACGCGGCGTCGCCGACGCAGATTCATGGCGTCTATCATTGTTGATCAGGTCGGCGGAGCCATTGGGCAAGTGGCATTAAAAAACTCCAAGTTTCACAAGGACGGAGAACTGGGAGGACTCCACTCGGCCAGGAAGTTGGCGAAGAAGTTGTTTGAAGGTTTGAAGGCTACGAATCCTGAGAGATCCCACCTTGTCGTAGAGGGTGCGTGGTAAAACATTTGTGACGCTTGTGATTTATGTAATGGAAGTTTGTTTCCTTAGACTTTTATCCGTATTTCCGGTCCACTTCAGAGGCTGTCCGTGTCTTTCTTCCGCTCCCGAAGGCCCAAGCTGACGCTCCAGCCAGCATGCGGCATTTATGATCTTCGACAAGGATGGAAATGGTGATATCAGTAGACCCGAGATGAGAGAAGCGGTGCAAAGAATTTACAGAGAACGTAAAGCACTGACGGCAAGTCTGAAGGTGAGGAGAACCGAAATTTTAGAACGCTTCGTCGTTGACGACACGAATAGGATGTCAGCTCAGCGGTGGCTAAGCTTGATGCAGTCCTTGTCGCCCTCGCACTCATTTTCATCGTGTTTGCTTGTTTGCTCATCTTTAATCGAGATAACACGCTGAACTCGCTAGTACCCCTCGCAACCATCATTCTTGGATTTTCGTTCATCTTTGGCCACTCGGCCCAGACACTGTTTGAATCCGTAAGGGATTTTGCGAATACTGGAGATGATTGCTAATTACGCCGCCAGCTTATCTTCATCTTCTCCACACATGTGTTTGACGTAGGGGATCTCGTGATGATCGACGAGCAGTACCTTGTCGTCAAGGAGTTTGGCCTCTTCTCCACTATATTTCGACGAGTTGACGGCCAGGAGATCATTGTGCCCAATTCCCTACTATCCAGCACCAAACTGGTCCACAACATGCGCCGCAGCACTTCCATGTACGTCGTATCGAACCTCTATCGATGTACACGAGACTCAGTGTCGGCAGGTGGGAGAGCACGACCATCACGATATCCTACAATACCTCGTTGGAAATCGTCGAACAGCTCAAGCAGCGTATACAGGCTTATGTCGTCGCAAATAGCCGCGAATGGTCAGGTTGCAATGTCAATATCGACAAGATGGAGTATCAAAACGCCATTCATCTCCTTATAGCTATCGAACGCAAGTATACCGTCGTGTGAATGCACTACGCAGTGTACTCATTTCGCTCGTTGTAGATCGTTCGAATTGGCAAGACTGGGGCGGGCGCTGGGCGCGCAGGAACGAGTTCATGCATCACCTCAAGAATGTCTTGGAGGAGCTCGACGTGAGGTACATGCTACCTATACAACCAGTCCTCCTACCTAGCGGGCCACCAGCCCCTGGTCATGCCCAAGAAACAAATGCATGACAACGTTTTGTTCCGTATCATGTCCTATTGCCTCCGCGAAGACATTGTCGATACCCGACGAACGGACGTGCCAGTGGTATATTTACAGGGTC
This sequence comes from Boletus patriciae, assembly GCA_038093075.1. Lineage (NCBI taxonomy): Eukaryota > Fungi > Basidiomycota > Agaricomycetes > Boletales > Boletaceae > Boletus > Boletus patriciae. Next base: position 53,123 of record JBBPRK010000055.1, read on the forward strand.
CGTGTTGTTTGCTTCACCAGTCATGTGCAATCCAGCTAGTATACGCTACGGATCTTCATATAGCCGTTGAAGGCGGATACTCTACGAGTTAGGTACCAATTATTGATACATCTAGATGATGGTCAATCTATGTTACGGAGTTGCAAGACATGTCGGTGAGGGGATGTCACAGATCTCCAAGAGCAACGGAAGACAATCCCGCCACCTCTATGACACCTCCGACTAGATGCAAGCTACCAGTAACGAGAACGTCCGTGGGCCGCGTGCCCGAATGTTTTCGAACTAGCCGTATGGCATGTTCAACGGAAGGCAGAGAATGGATTGCTTCGCTGGGGAATTCTTTTACTATGTTTGACCAAGCTTGTTTAAGCTGGTCTTGGGTGGTCGGTCCAGTGTGCTCGGCAGTAGTAAATGCGACGGAGGTCAAATCTATGTAAGATAGGTAAAGATACGGAGAGACAGACTGTCCAGGTTACTTACCGCCTTTAAAGTGTCCGTCAGTGTAGGTAACATTACTGCAGAATATAACTTGGTCGAAGAAACGACCAGCTTCCTCAAGGCTCTTAAAGGCTGAAAGTTGTGTCTTGATCTCATTGAACATAGTCCCGAGGAAGATCTCGCCAGAACGGCCGTTAGTGCAGTTGAAGATCAGGACACGTAGTGGGCGGCGCGCATCTGCTGTGGGTCTACTGCATTTAAACCACGTTATTCCTGAGAACAAAACATTGAATCACGGATACTTGCTCAGAGATGCCAACACTAGCAAACCATTCGATGCAAC
>JBBPRK010000056.1:0-53652 GCA_038093075.1 Boletus patriciae
ATCAAGTCATCGCCACCGCTTAGTCCGGTCCGACCATCCTCCGATCCAATCTTGAAGTACTGTTAGGAGACTAGTCTGGTTCCATGACGGTCTCACCTGGAATTCCCCAGCTGCTAGTCGTCGGCCTGGGTAATATACCATTCCCAAACACCCGACATAGGTTTGTCCCGTCTGAAACCTCGTCACCACTTACCGACTCACTGTACAGTGTCGGGCATCTCATAGTAGACGCCCTCGCCTCTCGCTTTGGCATTCGTATGTCGCCCAACAGAGCCCTCAACGGCTTCACCGGCCGCTCACATGTCGTCCTCGGCGACTCGAACGTCGACCTGACGCTCTTCAAACCAAGTACGTCCCCCCCTCCACACGCCACTGTTGCCCGGACTCGACCGCACGCACCAGAGCCCCTCATGAACATCACCGGACCAGCAGTCGTCACCGCGCTCCGTCACACCGCCAAAATTCCCGGTGCGATGATCGTGATCCACGACTCGCTCCAACACAAACCCAAGACCCTCTCCGTCAAGTTTGGCGGCTCCGCCAACGGCCACAATGGCGTACGAAGCGTTATCGCGGCCCTCGGAGGAGATTTCAACTTTTATAGGTTTCGCATCGGAATCGGCCGCGACGGCGATGCCGCGTCTTATGTCCTTGGCAGACTCTCGACTGAGGAGTGCGCTCATTGGGATGTCGGTGGCGGCCTGGACATGGTCTGCAAGGAACTCGCCAAGATAGCTCTCAAACCACCAGTTACCTGATGCGGGCGTCCCATTTTAGTCTGGTCACCAGTCTGGTCCCTTTTGAAATTACGCCCTCGGGGCTTCGCGGAAGATGTTCGACCGTGGAGCCAGTTAAACCTTCGCGCTCCGGGTACGGGTTGCTCGAACCATAAATATTCTACCTTGCTGCACACAGTCAGGTTCCTACCACCTAGTATACCGTGACCTTATTCTAATGATCAATAGATGTCCAGTGTAGTGTAATACCAGCACTGCAGTGTAATCACTTCATCATCGATAGACATCTCGCTATCCGTAGACACATAACACAGCAGCTCGAATAATGCCATCAAGAAATGTCCAGTGCACAACAAAAACACTATAGACAGACTACACACACACTAACAGTTACCCATAAGTCATTATCGAAAAGCGTGATATACGTAGAAGAGATTCAGAAACTGACAGTATCAGCATATAGACATGGCCAAGAACGCTTAGAACGTGATGTTGATAATACCAGGAGTCGCAGTCTCGGACCGCGCAGTGAATTTATGTCTACAGCGCCGTCAGCTGACATTCGGTTGGTGTAAAACTAAAGGAGATGTTACCGTTTCGCAAAAGCCATGACAGCGTCCTTTGCCTCCTTTGGCTTCCCCTTGAGGGGTTTCTGTTTGTTAATCACAGCTTGGATGGTCATGGGTCCCGCATCATCCCGTGCCAACAACACATCCAAGACTGCCGATGTGATCGTAAACTGAACTTCCGTAGCTGATTTATTTGCCAGAGAGACTTCCTGTATCAAAGGATTTGATGGTGGTTCTGGCGGTCTGTCAGCGACGTGTCCTAAACAAGGCAATGAAACGGCTCACCAGAGAATTTCTTCTTCACCATTCTAGCCTTGATGGAACTGAGCGTCTTTTCCTCGTCCTCGAGATCTGACTCGATGGCCTTGGCAGAACTGCTGGCCGGGTCGTCCACCCTGTCCAATTTCTTTTGCAAATCACCGCGTGATCCTTGGAGCTCTTGAACCTGGGTCAACAAGAACGCGATGCGCTTCTCCTCAGCAACTTGTTGCTCCTTGGTGAGTTCAATTGGCACTTCATCTTGCGTTACGGGTTCTTCCTCTGCAGGACCTTCTCCAACAGCAGCAACAGGACCCTCCGGAACAGCGAATTCGGTGAATGGAGGAGGTGGACTGCGGGACGGAGAGGGTAAATCCAACAATGATGTTCTGCTTCGTTGCGCAGTAACTCCCTTGGGTGCCCCGCCCTGAGGTGGCGCAGGGATGCTATCGACGCCGACAGACGATGCCGGTTTCTGATCAGGTTTGCTTGTTTGGGGTTCTTCTTTTTGCTGCTTTAGATCCGGTTCCGGTGCTAATAACAGGGGAGGAGCATCACCAGGTTGGGTCAATATGCTAGCAGGGGGGTCCTGTTGCGCGGGTGTGAATATTTGAGGTTCAGAACCCTGTTCAGCGTCGCCCACGGCAGGCTTTCGTTGGTCCACGGGCTCTTCCTGAGTCTCTTTAGGAGGAGGTTTGGGTGCGTCAGCGCCGCCCACGTCAGGCTTGTGTTGGCCAAGAGGCGCTCCCTGAGTTTTTTGAGGGGGAGGTTTGGGTGCGTCAGCGCCGCCCACGTCAGGCTTGTGTTGGCCGAGAGGCTCTCCTTGAATTTTTTTAGGAGGTTCGGGTGCGTCAGCGTCTACCGATTGCGTGAGCTTCGATCGCCCCCACGGCGTCCAACTACGTGATGCAGACTGGCTTCTTGCTATTTGCGCACCAACGGGCGGCGCAAAGGACTTGGCGTCCACACCAATCTCAGAGGCGGCCTTAGAACGAAGGCTGTCGCGTAATGCACTCCGGGGTTGGGGTTGGTCATACATACCACCAATCACGGAGGCCGCACGCGATTCGGGGAGGGGAACTTCGGCTGGGAGTCGTGATGCTCTGTTGACATGGTCAACATCAGGGATATCGGGGAGAACGTCAATCGCCGGGGGAATGATGGATACGGGTCGTGATTGGGTGAAGATTGAAAGGCCTGGCTGAGACTCAGGGGTAGAATCAGGATCAGGCTGGAATGGAGGAACCGGTTCATTCGGCCGGGCAGACGTGGGATGGTTAACGTCCACCCAATCGTCGGGTATCGCAGGTGGGTTATGACGCGATGGATCGTCAAGGGGTTCAAGTGACGTCGATGCGGCAGTAGCTCCGAGCGTGGCCACGTCAATGACTCTTTCCATTAATACGGATTCGTTTTGGGTTTGCGTGATCGTAATTGTGGTATCTTGGACAGCAGTGGTCCGTGACCGCGATGTGGCAGTGGTATCAATGCGTTCATACGCTGCGTGTTCTCGTGAGGGTATAAGAGCAGGCGAAGGTCCCGGGATAACGACGCGTTCGCGTGGGTTAGAGACGTCTGTACCTGTTTCCGACCATCCTGAGACGTCAGGGAAGGTTCCCGGAGGACTAGGTCCTGGTCTACGAGCGGGGCCGGGCGATGGCGCTGGCGAAGGAGCTTGCGACCGGGAAGGGGCAGCTCTGTCACTCCGTACCGAACTCGACGACGACGCCGAACGCGATTTATTGAATAAGCGCACGCGGGGGAGATCGTTTTTAATTCTAATATGCGGGACGGATCGTTTGACGTGACGGACGTCTTTGCACACTTGGCGGTAGAGATGTTGGAGACCAGAATCACGCCAAACGTTGGGCGCAACGTCTGCTAGGAGCATGCTCACCACTGCCCAAAGGACGACAAGGGCAAGACGGGAGAGGGACTGGGTAAAGAGGAAGTCGACGAATACCCGGAAACCGAAGCCGAGATACGGATCAAAGGAACGGGGCATCCGGCGTACAAAGTGGTTGAGGACCACGCCCTCCCAGAGCCCTACGAGGACACCTGAAGTCGGGATCAGATGGGTGACGTTGAATGATGGTAGATGAAACGCACCACCGACTCTGTCGTCATTGTCGGTCGCGACATTCACGACAATGCGCAAGACGAGACCTACACCGATTGCAAGTACGCTCTCCATGGATGTTACTTTGGATATGACATTCCTGGTATACGAGGAGGCGGAGGAGAAGGAATATACGGACGCCAGCGTGGAAAGTATGTGGGAGAATCAGTGTTTCAAGATGCGAACAAACAACTTTTTTGTTTGTACACCACCGCGGACTGGGTCCATATCCCCTTCAGTGGCGTCTGCACACCGGGCCCCCGTCGATATGCTGAATGCACGCGTCTAATCCCAGCCAAGTGGGGTTTCCAGCTTCAGACTCACTCGTGCCGTTCTCTGGGACTTTTCGCTACCTTTGGTCGGATATCACTCCGTCTTCATGCGGATTAAAAACAATCGCCCAGTCGTCCACATCATGGGGCCCACACTGTTGACGAAATACTCAGCGCTACAGGAATAATGATATGGGTATAATCTACAACAATGGTGTCTACCGAATCCAGCGGTATCTCAAATACATGTCTTTAGGAGAAGAAACCCCACAGCGCTAGCCCCGTTAGCGACATCAGTACAACAAGCACCCTCGTTTCCTCGCCAGCAGTACTCCTCTCAAAGACCAGCCCAAGTCCACGCCGCTTCTTTCCACTAGAGTACAAGTCAAGGGTATAACTGTATTTCTTGACCTTCGGGTTGGCTTTTCGCAACAAGTTGGGGAATGAGATGCGGGATATCATCGAAGACGCGGGGAATGTTCTCAACCAAGACAACAGCGCCCGAGGATTGCGATGCTCTGTACACGCCACCGAGGTGGGTAAGCCATGTTCGTCTGTCTTGACGACATAATTCCCTGTCTCGGTATATGGATGACTGGGGTCACCGTTAACGCGACCTATTTCCGAGCCAAAGTAAAGCGGAAGCGGAAAGTCGGGCGGAATGAATGTTATCGAAAAAGCATGTAATCGCGGGAGCGTATATGCGATTGTGGCCGCACAAAGCGGAAGCGGATTTTCTTGCAGAGATGGAACGAGGGTCACCCGGAGATACTGCAAGCGATGAAGTGTGCGGGCTGCCTTAGCGAGCGTGTCCTGCGAAGGCGGATGGGTTATGGCAAGGTACAAAATGGTGAAGCGGACGTACAATTGTGAATGAGGACTTGCGGGTACATATGACCTCAAGCTTGGTGAGTCCAGGGCACGCATGCGCAATAGACCGTACCAAGCTCCCGCCCTCATAGGCGGACTGAAAGACAAAACAGACGCGCAGTTCGGATAGGCACTTCAGGCCCCTGAGAACACTAGATAGCAATGAGGGAGCAAGATCACGGACGAGCAAGGGTTCATCAAGTGCGACACTGGTAATCTGGTGGTGAATAGGTGCTAGTCCTTGCAAATGTTCTATCGCGCCACTAAAGTGAGCAAGCTCAGGAAGCGAGCCCGCGACAAGAGACGTGATAAGTGCGGGATTTAGCGCCGCACGAGATGTCCGGAGCGAACGCAGTCCAGGGTGTGCCTCGAGAAATGCTATAAAGGGTGGCCTGACACCAGCGCGGGGAGCCCAATCAAGCAAAATATCTCCCAGCGACAGAGAGCGCAGCTTGGGCCAGCGTGCATGACACAGGGGACGCACTGCCTGCGCGGAGATGAACGGCGCCCCACTGATGTGCAATTCTTCTAAATCCGGAGACCGGCGGATGAGCATGTCCCATAGCCGGGGCTCTGCGCGGAACTCTGTCTCTTATATGAACTGTCTAGCTGCATGAATACGCGTATAAATTACCTTGTAGATCAGCGTCTGCGAACCGCTCATAGAACCCTCGTTTCACGTTGAGGATGAAACCACGGAGACCTTTGAATTGGAAGACCTAAACACACAATAAGCCTCGGAAGTGTGTGCACGAGTCTGAGGAAACAAACGTTGCTATGGCTCTCCGGAAGTTCTGCACCATAAGAGATGCCGATGGTTGTGAGCCGTGGACACCTGACGGGTAGCATAAGATTAGCAATCTCACACCTGACGGAGCTTCTCTTACGACATTCGTAATGCGAACCACATATCGTCACGTTGAGGAATTTCGTCGGCATCCCAAATGAATGTGTGGAGCACGTCCAAGGTATGCGCAAGGCGGTGAACGAGACTGGAAACCATATACCAATCGATTGAGCGTGTCCCCGGACCTGTAGAGAAGCGGACGAGGAGTTTCTGTACATGACGGGCGATATCGGGACGGTGATTGAGCATTGTCAATGTTGACTGGCATTGCTCTATGTTGTCCAGCTGAACGTCAGAGTAGAGTGCAGGACAGACACCTGAAAAGAGATGTTTGCTCTGCAGGGAAGGGTCAGGGCGATGGCATGGGCAAGTGAGGGAGACTGACCGACAGAGCAAGTTGCAGAATGTCCGCCTTGGAGTCGACGTAGCCCGCGACTTCGTGCAAGAGATCAAACGGAAGATTTTCGAGCTTCATGGGAGTGAACAGACAGTGTCCAGCACGGCCATGCAGAAAGACAGAGAACTGGAATTCTGAGTCAGCTTCATATCGGTGATATGATAACGCGTAACGGAAACGTCTGGTTAGCCGGTATTCCCACGACCATCCTGGTTCGGATGCCCGCGGTCGAACCTATCGGTTGACCGTCCGTGGCCACGCAGCCAAACCGCTTCCCGGATGAACCAGGAGCGACACTTGTGGTCGTTTCTCGTTAATTTTCTGGCAAGTTCCACTGTTGCCCACGATCTTTGACGAATGCAGAGCACTAGGCTCGCGACCAGTCTGCGCAGTGCGTACGTATGCTCACTTGACATGTCTCACATGAGCAATTTTGCAATATACGTGAGCTCAACGTAGCAGAGCGGATTTTTATGTAAGTGAACTGATGGTCTCGAGCCTAGCAGATCCTGCCAGTGTGGTCCGGCTCGGATGCCCGCGTGTCGGTATTTTTGACAGGGCTTGTTGACACCGTCACGATCAGGAGGTACTGTCGAATCATTCAAGTTTCAAACCAACCATAGAACGGCGTCCAACCCTTCAAGGACAAGAACGAACGGAATTTACCAGACCATTTCCCAGAGCGGTTCGGAGCTTTGAGAGATCACCAACCAAACCATAGTAAATGGGCCATAGTGCCAGGAAAGAGATTTTCAAATTTCTCGACGAGGAACCCACCGTGGTCATATTCGGCAGAGGTCAGTGTGGTCCGTCAGTTACCGCACGTCTCAAGACTCTGGGGATCGGCGCTCTCGTCGTCGAGCTAAATCAACGAATAGGAGACAATTGGAGGCACCGTCATTCTGCTCTCTGTTTGCACGACCCAGGACATACCACCAGGGCACGTATGCATTGGACAGTTTGATCCGGAACAGACTTGCCTACAGCTTATCAAATAGGACGCGTTCAACGGTTAGATCTTGCACTCAAGCACACAAGCACGGGAAAGATCACTTGGGCAAGATGGTGGCAATTGTAGGCTCTCAGGTACGACAATTCCAGCATGTATCCCTCCTATCTCTCCCGGGGCTCATGATGGCTAGTCCATAATATTTGTTCCGACTTTGCGGAGCATGGTATACTTGGGGGTGAGTTGCATGCGTTGCTGCCCGCTACCCCCGGGAAATGTCTCTTGTAGACATCACAACGGCTGAGCGAAGCCGACCTTCGTCATGTCAACCAAAGAGGGGGTACCCTGTTTACTATGTGACATCTGTTCCCCCTGATCTGCCCTCGCTCGCTTATGAATTCCTGACGTCAAGCATTCTACAGACGGGGAGGTGAGGGCAGGCGTACAACCGTCATCAAGTCGATTGCCGAGGCCGGCAAGTATGTTCTCGCTCGCTCCTAGTACCCGCATACATCGGCCTATATCAAAGAACTTCTCAATGGTCTCCGTTCGAGTCGGGTTCAAGCTCACCCTGGGAGAAGACGGTTTTCTCTTGTTGGACTTGGCGCTTACAAAGGCCGGAGGATATACCTAGGCCAGCTCCCTCATCCACCTTTTATCACGAGTCCATACACCAGGCGCTTTCTGTTTTACCACTCCAGACGTCGGCGCTTCTCAGCTGATCATCGACGAAAAAGGTCAAATTGATGAGCTACGGACCCATCGAGACATTTGCACTGCTATTCGAACCCGGGTTTACGTTGGGCCCGGTCGTCGTCGTCTTCACAGCCGGGCGCGTCTTTCTTGCGTTTCGTTTCGACGATCCTGTGACCCGCGTCATGCGTCATCGCTATGGTTATGACGATCCGCGCGGTGCACACTTTGATCTCATCAAGAACACGGCCCTGCACGACAAGATTCAGCCGATCTGGGGCCTCACCGAAGAACGCGGCGAGCTGGCTTAACAGCGTGTCTCGCGAGATAGGTGGACCTCGGACCGGCGAGGAGGGTGAGTGCATGATGCAACCTCTCCCGCGTGTCAGTTCTTTGCCCTCCGTACGTCCTCGTCTCACCACGCTCGTGGCGTTCGTGACGCCAAAATATGTCTGACCCGGTCGATTGTAAGAATACCGTTCTGGAAATTAGGTTGTCCATCCTAGATTCTGCAGAGACTGCCCAACGGGTCCCGGGATCGGACTCGGAGGACTTCGCACTAATATTGACCGGATACATAAAGATGCTTCCATCTTTGTTTGATTTGGCGGAGCCGTTGTCGGAAACAGTTCTACTTCTAGACCAACATAGAACCCTACGATGTGCATGGTGCATGGCCTCGTCGCTAGGAACCGATCAAGGCAACCTATTCTACAAGAAATACATAGCCGCACCTTGCTTGCGGGGACGACAACACTGGGGGTACATGCAATAAAAAACAATAATGAAGAGTGCATCCACCTGAAATGATTGTAACGAATGGCTTTGCGCGAGTTATCGCTGGCTGACAGCTGAGACGGAAAGGAACGGAACAACGACATGCGTGCGAAAGGAGAGCTGAGGCGGTTGATATCGACGTTCTAGAGGGTAATCAAAGCGCGGGAACAATAGACGATGAACAGTGCCGTTGACTGGATAGCGAAGGGAGTGCTCAGGAGACAGGAGAGTGAACTTTTGAAATTCTAGGAACGAGCGGACAGAGGTCGGTTAACAAGCCCAACTTGAAATTCATGGTGAGGGGATCGAGGAAAAATGCACACGAAACCTGCACAAGGGATCAGACACAGTCAAAATGCATAAAACATTCGATTGTACCTCGTGCAGCGTGGCACCTAACCCTTCGAGGACGACGCAGTCATGGTAGATTTCCTTTTTGCCTCTGAACTCTTGCGACTACCGAGGACCGAAGCGATGGTATTCATAGAGATCCTGCTTGTCGGAACTTTCTCGCTCGCGCAAGTCGTATACGTCGACACGCCTGACCTGTTGCTGATCGAAGCAGACATGACGGACTGGACGGTCGTGCTCGTGCTCCACCGGGAGCTTTGCTGGACATGGGCTACCTGAAGAGGTTGCACTGTCGGCACCGGAGCGGACGTGCTGGGAGTGTTGCGGTCTTCGCTGCCCTCGCTGAGGGACTGTAGTAGGAGCTGCGCGAGCCGCGCTTCGTCCCCAAATCCCTTGTCTACCCCCATATCTGTTTCTGTGCCTCGGGCCTCTGGGACGGGCAACAACGTGCGAGCGGAATCTTGATGCACAAGACGTTTCTTCCCGTTGACACGGGCCGTCTTTCCCTTGCGTCGTCCTCTCTTGACAATTGAACGCGGCGCAGGAAAACGGTATTGCATGCCAATTTCCTTGTTTCCGTTCCATCCCACGTCAACTTCGTCGAGGCCAAGCCCGAGAGGTGGGAGAGGTGGTGGCGGCGGCGAACTAGCGAACGGATCTCGCAGGGAAAGGAAATCGAGAAGAGAATCCGATTCGCGTCGGGAAAGGGAAGGCTTTGGTGTCCGCGTTACAGGATTATCACGCGAAAACCTTCCGATCGATCCCTGTTCGCAGCCTATCGCAACTTGTTTCTCCGAGGAGTACGGTCGAAGTGCAGCAGGAAGTACTTGACCACATCGCACAAACGTAAGACCAAGATGATGTTGAAATTGTTTGACTTACTCTGAATGGTGGCCAATACCATGAAAGACCACAACAGCGTACAAGTTGCAGACGCGAAGTGGATGTGCCCCAAAGTTTGATTGGTTCGCATGATCGCGCCATCCACGAGTATACTGGCAGCGACATTCAGGGCAGCAGAGAGGGTGGCGAATATTTGCGCGATCGCGAGGATCAATGGCAGAAGAATAAAAACTTGTCTGCCCATATTGTATGCGTGTTCTTCGACGTTGTGTGTGCGAGTGAATGTTGATGGAGGAAGGTCGTTCGGGGTCGAACTATCTGCAGGACAATTTCCACGTTTTGGCTGGTCTTGCATTGCGAGGGAACCTGGGAATGGCCATGTAGCTTGGGTTGGAGAGGATACGCGACCGGGAGTCTTTTCAGACGACTCGTTGGCTGGCTGACCTTTTTCGATATTGGTCTCCGCTGAAATAGCTGCATGTCGACGACGCAAGAGGATCGCCGCGGCTGTGGCAAGGGTGAGTAGGATACCACGAGACACGAGGGCCAACATGGCTGGGAGGAGGGGAGGGCTCGTCGGAATTAGAGCAGATATGAGCTCTGTCAAGACAACATCAAACGGGGATGCAGCTAAGGGGGACTGGGATGGCGTACCGCAACCGACGAGAAGGGCAGCTAGCGATAGGAAGAATCCGAGGAAAGGAGGGGGGAATGCGGAGGACGGACTGAGAGCGTATATAGAAACACCGGACACTGGGTACAGGATCACTTATGCGAGGGAGTAAGGGGGGGATGTGAACAGCACGGCTTACACGTCGCTTGCAAGAGGATTGTGAATACCCTGGCCACGGCTCTGAGCGGCTCGCCGCAGGCGACGCTCAAAGCCGTCCCGCCGGCCACGGCGGCCAATATGGCCACGAGGATGAGGAGCGCGTCTTTTACGGGGGCAGGTCTGTGAACGAGCCGGTTGCAAACGCATAGAACGAGGGAAGCGGCGGAGGTGGGGAGAAGGAGGGCGGACGCGACGACGTCCGGAGACGCCATGGCGGGGAGAAGGAACGACAGACAAACGAATGTGATGCAAGTGAGAGAGAGAGAAGGGACGAGCTTCTGAGGGAGCGTGTGGCAAAGGCGGGCAAGTTGAAACTCGTTTGGCATCCCAATTCCTGATTCTGACCGACATCTTAGAAAACGACAAGTCACTCACTCCAACCAATCAGTCGATTCCTTGCCAGCAACAGCAATTCATTGAACGTGGTACTACCGGAAACATCAAGACACGTCATCAAGCATTATCTCAGACTAGTTGGATCGAAACTGCGGTGCAATGTCACCACAAAGAACAACTAGCGGTAACCCATCCACTTACATATCGTAGATTCAAATGCACACTGGAGGAAATTCCAGCAGTGACTCATTACAGGCTGTCCATCTAGGGGAGCAACCAAGTTAAGAGCAGGCCGACCGAACCGGCGAGAGACCACAAACCTATTGTTTGGGTTGTTCACTCTGCGAGCTCGTCTCGGCATTCTGACCTGCAGCCGGCTCCGTAGTTGGGTTGGATGCAGCCCCTGCCGCTGCGCGCTTCTCTTCCTCCTTGGCCGCCTTCTTGGCCTTGTACTTCTTGTAAGCCCAGTTAATAATCATGATTGGCAAACGACGAGAGTGTTTAGTGTGGTGGTGAGTGAGTTGGTGAGAAGGGTATGGCTGAAACACTCCCTTTTATTGGGATGCTAAAAGTGCCGGCACGACCGCCCAGCCGATGTCTTCTTGGGCAACCCACATCAATCAATGTTATCATGGCTGTCCTATGAATGGTGGCGGTGTCGTGGATGCGAACCCTCGACAACAGGCGCGCTTGCATCATGATCACAGTACCTTCGGGACTGTTCCAACGACGGAAGCTACTGCAACAAATAGAAAGAATGAGTACAAGCCAACCCTACGACACGATGGTGGACAGTTCACACGGCGTTGTCAAGCCCCGATGACTGCGCATCTGTATGTCTCGCGTAAGGTGCACGACAGCCACTAGAAGCAGAGGAGAGCAGACCCTTTTATGATCGGAACAACCGTCTCCAATGTATTAGGTCCGGTTTGGCGAGACTAAATGGGCCAAGGGCTCGCAATGGCAGTGGTACTCATTTGTGATCGTCTGGGCTTACCCGGAAGAGCTGTTGCCACTGTGCTAGCATGCCCTGACCTTGCAAGACCCACAATGAACTAAACTTGCAAGGTTGACTGCAGGTGGGCGAGTTCTCGCAGGGCTCAAAACGGTTATATGGATCTTCTCGGGCGGCTCGCGCAGCAGCAAGGATAAAAATACTATCAGGGCACGTTGATGAGGTGACGTTGACGGTTGCTGTGGCCGAAGTCCTTTGTTTGCTGACGTTTGCATTTGGGTCGTTATCTAATCTCTCCGACCGTCCTCTTTGTATCTCGTCAGACTCCACTTGCCCGCCTCGCAAATACCCGGTATAATGGTGTGTCTCGCTTCCTGAGTCTTGATGGCCGCGATCGGTGGTACGTGTAGTGAGTCGTCAGCACTGCGCAGGGTTGAAATCTTGAGATTTGAGTGGCGATGTGCCACACGTCTTGTTCGTGCCCTCCTTCTCGTCTGCGAACTAAATTCTATTCACGCCACGGCAAGGTAGTGACGATCGGAAGTTGGGACTCGTAGAAGGGCGTTTTCAAAGCACAGGTGAGCAATTTAGGTCCGTATATGCGCTGCCTAGCTGTGCAGTTCGTGTTCTTGATGGATATTCAAGTTATCCCTCAGTTGTGTCTCAGAGTTCCTGCGTCCAGCAAACCACCAGACCTGTAACCCAAAGGCCGGCCACGAGCAAAACTTATTACAAACATGTTGTTTCTCAAACAGCTGTACCGCCATCTAACTGACCATCATTCTCCTTGCCCAGGAGATGTTTTTTTTCTTTGACAGTTTCTAAAGATAGGAAGACACCCACAATATCACTAATTCTTGCCTCATTCCCTCTCCCATCCCCAGGGGCGTTGACGGGTGGACCATTCCTTCAAGCGGACCAGTTATAACCTACAAACACGCGGTGTTTCACGATCACTATGCGTGTCCTCATTATGTGCGCCATCACGCCTACTGACCGGACGGACGCACTGTTGGTGATTTTGCGTTGGGAGCATCACGAGCCTCATAATCCCCCTACCTTCTCTTTTGGAGGCTCACAGCCAAAAGGGTTTGATCAGTTGTAAGTAGACTCGAGCATGCAGGACACCATCTGACGTGCACGCAAGCACGTCTCCGCTCCCACTATTTTGTTCCTTTTTACTTTCTTCGACTTGGGTCTCTCACATCTCGCAGTCGCTGCAAGGTGTTCTTCCAATTCCATTTATTCTCGTAGTTTATACTACTTGCTAGTAATTCGACGTGACTTTCAAGCTTTTATGGCATTGGAATGAACTTGCACAGCACTGGAGCAGAGCTCGGAAAAGGCCGAACTGGACGAATGTCGCGTGGAGTCTTTGCACGAATTGCTCTTTGACTCTGCTCTTGCGCTGCTACGAGCAAGTAGTATCTTATCCAAATCTTCCCATACCTTCACTCTTCTTCATAGACAGCCATTACTATTCCTTTTTGTGTCTCAAATGCCCGACGAATCTAATTCTGAACCCGCCCTGACCTATGCCGGTTCGCTCGCAAATGGCAGAGTACCGGAGCCTACCACGAATTCGAAACTCGAGTTGGCCGACCTATCAGCCTCGACCACAGTGCGCCGCATCCTCGCAGGACCCTCAGAACGAATACAAGTAATCAACGACGAAAAGAATTTCACGTGAGTGTTGTCCTTTTGGCCGATGGATACCCTTGGCACTGCAGGGACACTTTGGTCGCCGGGGCTCGCGTCCTTGACTTGCGCGACCTATTGTTTTGATCCTGGACGGTCTAACCTGATTTGCCTGACAGCCCGAACCTATCCACTCAGCTCGAACGATGGGGTCTCCGCGACGCCGGATTCAACTACAACATTGTCGCCGTCTTCGGTTCACAGTCGACTGGGAAGAGTGCGTTATCTTCTTGTCCTTGCGTATCCACCGCCTCTGGGCCTGTGGTGTATTCTGCTGCATACTTACCTACACTCGGGGTTGCATAGGTACGCTGCTGAACAGATTATTTGGAACCACGTTCGATGTCATGGACGAGACAAATCGACAGCAGACGACAAAGGGTAAGTTTGTCCTTTGACCGGTGCCAAAAACACGTTTCTGAGTTGTGCCTCAACACAGGTATATGGATGTGCAGAGGAAAAGGAATGAGTGTCATGGTTATGGACGTGGAAGGCACAGACGGTCGTGAACGAGGGGAGGACCAGGTTCGACCAATCTCTTACATCCCTACTCGTCATGTGAATTAACAACTTCACAGGATTTTGAGCGCAAATCTGCGCTTTTCTCCCTTGCTTCCTCAGAAGTTTTGATAATCAACTTGTGGGAACACCAGGTTGGTCTCTACCAGGGTGCCAACATGGGCCTGCTCAAGACCGTCTTCGAAGTAAACCTCGGCTTGTTTGGGAAGAAAGTTCAAGACGGTCCCCAGTCACGGACCCTCCTTCTCTTTGTCATTCGGGATCACCTTGGTGTTACTCCCCTTTCCAACCTTCAAAACACGCTCACAGCCGACCTCATGCGAATCTGGGACTCGTTGTCGAAACCGTCCGGGCTCGCAGAAGCTCAATTGTCAGATTACTTTGATTTGGTGTTCACTGCTCTGCCACACAAGATTCTCACAGCGGAGAAATTCGAGGATGAAGTTGCGCTACTAAGAGAGCGCTTTACGGCCAAAGGACGCGAGGATTACGTCTTCAAGGATGTTTACCACAAGAGAATACCGGCTGACGGTGTTGCTGTTTATATGGAGAACATTTGGGTATGTACCTTGCGTGTCAAGTAACAATCTTACCAACATCATTACAAACGACAGGAACAAGTCCAAACCAACAAAGATCTAGATTTGCCAACCCAGCAAGAGCTCCTAGCACAGTTCCGTTGTGACGAGATCTCCAATATTGCACTCGCCGAGTTCAACGAGCAGGCAAAATCCCAGAAACGACCGATTGAGACCGGAAGGATTGTTGAAGGACTTGGCGCACTGATGAAGAATTGGAGAGACCAAGCACTCGGTGCGTTTCTCCCGCCAACCCCTTTCGTTGGTGTTTTTTTTTCTGACTGACGCCTGTAGCCCGTTACGATCGTGATGCCTCGCGTTACCATCAAGGTGTATACTCTCGGAAACGCCTCGAGCTGCACGCCACGATCACCTCCACTCTAACCCCCCTCTTCATTGGCCAACTCAAGAACCTACAAAAATCATGCCTGTCGGCCTTTAAATCCGCACTGCATACTACCCTGAGCGGTGACGGTACAGACTACAACTTTGGAGATATTGTAAGCAAAGCGACGAGTGAGTGTGAAACGCGGTTCCAAGCGGGCGGCAAGGAAGCTTGCATCGAGGAGAAAGAATGGAGTTGGGAGGAGGAGCTGGGTTTGTTGAGAGAGGAGATTGCCAACGTTGCAGAGGTCTTTAGGAAGGACGAAACGAAAAAGATGGTTAATCTTATTGAGGTGAGAATTCGCCGTTCGGTGATGGACATGGAACAATGCTGATCGGCTGACTATGATGCAGAGGAACTTCAAGAAACAGATCTCGGAACCTGTGGACGTTGCCTTGAACAAGGCCGCTCCTGACATGTGGGACAAGGTTTTGGGGACGTTCAAGCAGTTGTTGGAGAAGGCCGAGTCATCATACCTTAAGAAGGCAAAGGGTGAGCCTTCCTCTTCCTCACCTTGTTACCATTTTTCACGAGTGTCTGTAGCGTTCAACTGCACGGAGGAAGAGAACGGGACTGCACTCGAGTCGCTCCGCACACGTGCTTGGCTTGTTCTCCGTTCCAAGATCGATGAACTGACAGCAGACACTGCTATCCTCGGCAAGCTGCGTATGCACTTTGAAGAACGTTTCCGATATGACGAACAAGGGGTCCCTCGAGTGTGGAAGCCCGACGACGACATTGAGGGTGCCTTCCGCAAGGCAAAGGATGAAGTATACTCCTCACTACGTGGTTTTTGGAACAGTGGCTGACGAATGTGTAGACTCTATCTCTCGTACCGCTCTTCTCAAAGATTTCCCCGGTCGATACCTCGCTTGAGTATACCCTCGCTCCATCACCCGCAAACGCCACGGAGGAAGAATTTGACTTTGCCGCCTCGCTTGTCATTTTCTCAGAATCCAAATACCTGGATCTCACCGCCCGTTTCCGACGGGATGCAGACGCGTACTTTGTCGAAGCAAAGCGAAGCACTGTATCGTCCATCGCACAGGTGCCTTACTGGATATATGGAGTGATGGTCGTGCTTGGATGGAACGAGGCCATGCTGGTACTCTTCAACCCAATGTACTTTGTGATGCTTATCACGATGGCCACCGCCGCGTAAGCGCCACGAAGATATTATGAGATGCATGTGCTCATGACACGTGTCTTCCCACAGATATACAATTGCCAAGCTAGGATTAACAGGTCCATTGTTGCAACTTTCCAAAACGGTGGCAGGCGAGGTACGTGTGACAATTCATGAAGGGATGATTTCCGTCGACCATGTGTGTTGTTGCGTAGATCCAGCAGCAAGCCACGAACCGACTTCGCGAACACTTTTCACAGCCGGCATTAGAACGGCCCGTTGGCGCCAAGCCAGGACGAACAAGTTCATTGCGTCCGACGAACTCGACCACGACGGACCGGCTCGACGTCGATAGAGGCGAGGAGGAGTTTGGGATCGGGAGGGCTGGAACGGCACCGTTATAGAGGCTTTTTGTATTCCACCGTATTTTTCGTAGTCACCTATGTGTTGAGCGAGACGAACACGACTTTGTTCCCGAATCGGATGGATCTTCCCCGTTCCCTTTGTGACGTGGAGGGTGATAAGATAACACCTAGACAGGCTTTAATGATGGTAAAAATTTCGCACAGTAATGATCTTGTTGTCGTCGAGCGAACGGGACAATATTATGGCCATGCATCGCCGCACTCCTTCTGCGTTAAAAGGCTCTCATCTCCCACTCCACCCTTCGACGATGTCCCTCCCCGGGCCCCTCCTCCAGCCCTTCATGTCCCCCAGAAAGCCCCGCTTAAAACACCGTACTGCCTTCCTTGCCCTCCTCGCCCTCCTCGCCTTTACCTGCTATCTTCTCTTCATTGCCTACCCCTCCCGCACCTTCTCCAGGTCCCTCCTCACCCACGTGCAGGACCATGACCGCCCGCACGAAAACCACATACCCGACCAGCCCTCCGCAAAACAACGCACCGCGCCAATCCGCAAGGTGCCACCCCAGCTCCAGCCCGTGCCCGCACCACGTCCTCCGCTCTCCCTCTCCCCGTCCGAAGAGCTCGCCGCACTCTCCGCATTCATCGCAGCCCTCCCACACAACGTCCTCCCCCCGTCCGTCGACCCAAACGCCCCGCTCGACCCCCAGCTCGTGCTCGATTTCGACCCACGCAGCGAGTCCGCCAGAGAAGAGCTCGAGAGACTCGTCGACCACGTCTGGTCCCGCTTCCCGGTGATGCTCTTCACAAAGGCATGCGTTCCCTCCCCGTTACTGTTTCAACGGTACGCGTCAACTGAGACCCGTTTGACAGCTCCATTCGGCCGATTCCCGTGAAGTGCGGTATATGTTGTCCAGCATGCACATCGACCCTGCACCGCTGGTCGTCTCGGTCGACCAGCGCGAGGACGCCCATGTTCTCTTGCCCCTTTTGGCCCGTCTCACCCACGTACCTGGCCTCCCTGTCCTGTTGGTTGCTGGGCAGGCTGTTGGGGCTGATGCGCCCGACCTCAAGAGCCTCATGGCTGACATTCGGAGATTACATGAGAATGGCGAACTGACCCAAATGGTGTTCGACGCGGGTGCCACGATCGAGCCCGCAAAGAAAAAGGGAAAGGGGAAACGACGCGAGTAGAACTGACGCAAGGTCCCGTCCGGAAATGGGAACATATGGTGCTCAAACGTGTACAAGAAGCGGAAGCATGGACGCGGTTGCGCATACCACTAATCATACAATACCTCATAGATATGCTACTAAGTTGGCACGATTTCCTCTTGTAGTGTCTGAACTGGGACAATTTGGTGACATAGTTAGATTCGGGCATCTCTGTCCTTACGTCGGAAGTTAATAAGTTAACGCTTTTGAACCATCAAAGTTTGGTTCTTCCTATAGATCCGAACAATTCGAGTGGAGCGATCACATCATATATGTGTCAGAGTAGCACGCCCTCCCCACCCTCTCCCGTCCATCCCACCTTTACTCCGGCCTTCTCCAGCACCTGGCGTAGCCTGTCTTCTTCGTGCAGCCGTATCAGGTCGTCCGATCCACCAAGCGAGTGGCCACGTAGAATCACGTTTGGGAACGTCGAATGGTGCGTCAGACGCGTCAGGAGCGTCTTGATGTGTGGCGAGTCCGCTGAACTCGGGAGCATGATAATCAGCAAAACCCAGGCCGGAATCCAACCGCCGTACCTCGCAGATCGACCTCTATGATCTTTGGTGGCGGTGAGAGGTCATACGTTTCAAGGAGCCTTTTTGCGCGTCTCGAGTACCTACATAGCATAAATGATGCAGGCACGAACCGAGAGCTGAGCTCAAGGGCTAAGCATCGTCCTGGAAACAACTCACGGGCAATACGTCTACGTATCGACCGGGTGGAATCAGTAAGCGTCCGAGCGGAGCGCAGCCTTGAAGCGCGCAGGGACGGACGTACCTTTGAAAACACGACGAGGGGGTATTCTTGCAACGCCTGTAACCTCTCCTCCCATCCTCTACTCACCGATTCGGATTCAGACCCCCCGCGAGCGCCGGCTTTAGCGATGGAACCGAGGGCGTACCATGCCATCGCGACGGGCTTGTCTGGGGCGACAGCATCTTCGAGCTGCACGGCCGGGTCGTTGTCGAGCGCGACTCCACGGGCACCATCGCCCGCTGCGTTGATCACACGACCTGCCTCATCGGGGGATATCACAAAGTGGAGGAGCCCAAAGATCTCGTCTGGGAGCTTGGACGGCCGGGCGTCTGTGGAGAATAGGTCCGAAACGGTTCCACTGGAGTTGAGGTAGAGGAGGAGGAGGAAGAGGGCGGGAAGGGCGAGGAGGACGAGTAAGAGGCGGCGTGAACGGAACGAGGGCATTTGGGTCAGTGCGTTGGGGGTGTGCTCGAGCAGTAAGGAATGTCACCGTGTGTACTCTGCCAGTGGTTACCCGCGCTCAGACGACTGCTTCCATTCGACCCTATTGGTGTGCAGACTGAATGGTATTTACAGCACAATACAAGCAGTCTTTTCTTACCGCTAGCACCTGTCTGCTGTACATGGTGAGTCTCGTTTCCACCACGGGAAACCCTCTGTACCGCCCCTCCCTGAGACGACGCTAGCCAATGGCCCACATCCCCTTCCAAATTCAGAGACGAGCCGAAATTCATTTCCTCTCTCTCCATTGCGCGGCTCAGCGACACCGTCGGGAGCTGGGAGATTCGGACATCGCCCTGCTCACGACATCAGGGCACCAATGGTCTTTCGTAGGTCTTCCTTGCAGACGTTCCTGTCCACAGATAACCTCCAGATCTAGAACTTTTTTCGAGTTACGTTTCGACGTAAAGCACATGTACATTGGCGGATACGTTATCCGTATTCATTTCGTTCTCGTTCTTCGTTCCTCCCCTGTCCGTGCGCGACGCTTCCGGTTCTTGCGTGATCAGCTCCGACGGTGTGGGCGTCGGGCTGAGTTGATGCCATTCAAGGAACAGGGAACCCTCCCCGCTGTACGCTCGCTCCATTCTTTTTTCCCGACGTGATCGTCGAACCATTCTCTCAAGTGTCCCAGTTCAGCTGGTTTACTTTCTTAGAAAAGAACTCGTTCCATCGCGGAGCTCTGAGAACTAGTGTCCGATGCCACCTCACATTTACAGTACCCCTGAAAGCATCAGTTTTATAATACCTGCAGAACTCTGGCTGAGACTCTGGAAGCCTCAGTACTGCTTCAATGTTGCTCACATCATCATGTGTGCCGCCACATCATGATCGTATGAGCTACGACCTACATTACTATAAGCACGAATAAAAAAGACGTACAATGGGCAAACCGACAACAACGTCTCAACCTTCCATCTCGGCGAGGGCAGCTTCGTTCAACGCCTCCGCCTCCGCCATGATCTTCTCCTCGAGCGCCGCCACTCTCGACGCCGCCTCCCGTCTCTCCCGATCCAACTCTCCATATCTCTCTTGCAACAACCGCTCCCTCCGTTCGAGAATCTCCACCTCTTCTTTGAGCGTCTCCACCCGTCGGGGACCAGCGGCGCTCTCGTGTGCAGCCAACCGCGAGAAGCTGTCATGATCGACTTTGGTCCTGACCAGCTCGTCAAAGGCGTCGGTGACACGCTTGGCGAGCGCCTTGTTGCGCGCTTGGTACCCTCCGAGTGTAATACCTAGTTTCTTCTCCAGCTTGGACGCTTTGCTCGCCTCCTTGGACATTTGTTCTCGGCATTCATCCAAGAGGGTGGTATAGCCTGCTATTCGCTCGTCGGGGGAGAGCGTATCAGGGTCTACCCATCTTCGCGTGTTGTTGTCGAATGCGAGCCGTTGTCGGACGTGTGCCCAAGAGATGGATTCATCTTGCTCTTCGTTGTTTGTCAGGGTGATCAACCCTTCTTTGAGCTGTGCTTCAGTGGCATCAGGGAAACCAATCGTCGTCGCAAGTTCGAGGTGAACCTGCGACTTGGCTTGTGCGAGATCATCGTCGTCGGGCATCTCGTACGTCGAAAGGGTACCACCAGGAAGGTTGGTACCAGGAAGTGGATGCGCGATGGAGTCGTGCAGCAAGAGACTTGCGAGTTCCGCATTGATCAACTTGCGTGCATCTGTGAGCTCGTCGTCATCACCGACGTTAAGGTCTTGCATGAGTTGAGCAACGTCGACACGTGCCGGTCGAGGTAGACCGAGTTGCACGGGTTTCGATCGTCTCGCGAGAATCCGTCGCTCCTCCTCCTCTCGGATCCGTTTCAGCCTCGCATCGCGCTCTGCCGCATCCTCCTCGGCCATCGGACCGCTCGTTTGCTCATCTTCCTCGTCCTCCGGCACTAGGAGCTCGAAATTGTTCTCTGGTTTCGGTAGACTCATGAAACCGGCTTTTAGAGCCCGCTTGGCAGAGTCGACGCGAAGTCGTTGTTCGCGCGGTGTCTGGCCACCGGTCACCATACCCGTTGTGGGATTGATACTTAGGTTGTCACGCGGTGTACGGAGCGGGGTTGCGCCGACACCACGAGGCGTAACAAGACTGTCGGGTCCTACACCGTTATGCAAAGGTGTTGCGAGGGGATTGGGGGTGAAAGCAACCTGGTGGCGAGGTGTGGCACCCTCGAAGCCGGTCCCGCCGCCTGGTCCAACATGAAGAGGTGTGTTTTCGTCACCAAGCAGAGGGGTTTGAGCGATTATCATATTGCGTAGGTTTCGAGCCTCAGTCAAGACATTGTCCTCTATCCATACCATTAGGAGTCAGCACATACTTGATCTGTGGGCAAAGGGAAAAAACTTACGTTGAGGTGCAGTACGAGGTGTCCGTGCCATCCGTGCGCCTTCGAGACCTTCGTACTCACCAATCAGCTTTGATGTGGCCGCACTACCATCAGCGACCAGTGCCTTGGATTTCTCTCCAATTTGACCAATTTTAACGATGTCCTCCAACTCCGTCTCCCCGACTTGAGCCCCAGGCAATACCAACTTTCGCCGACGACCGATGCTCTCAGCTTCCTTAAGTTTCTGAATCTGAGCATCACGAGCGGCGATGAATTTAGTTTGGTGAGGTTCGTTGCCCTTGTTCTCGGCGTTACGACGTTGACGTTTTCTGCGCTCGGCTTCGTCATCGTCGGGTTTCCGCTTGTTCTCGAGGCGCCGGAGGGATTGACCAACAGGGGCAGAGGTAATGCGCGCCTGCTCTTCAGAGGTATCGTAGAAGCCGGGGGCAGGCTTCTTTTCAAAGGGAATATCGGTATTGTACTAAAAGAGTCAACTGTGAGTAGACACCCGGAAAACATTGAAAGCGGATACTTGCATCCATTCCCTTTTGCTTAGTTTTATGTCGCACACTGTAAAAAACATGTGTGAACACATCTGTGCGGATTTCAAAGGGAGGCGTAAGGCGAACATTATACCAGCTGCTTTCAGTTCACGTTTTTTCTGGAGCACAGCCAATCGTCGTGCCTCCTCCAGTTGACGCTCTCGAGCTTTTCGCTTGGCTTTTTTCCCTTGTGTGTTGGCTAGGCGGGCGCGAGCTTCCGACAACATTTCCTTCTCTGTGAAAAATAGTCAGACATGGAATATAACAAGGATAATGGTACGTGACATACCGTCTTCATCCATGTCAATGGGATCCGGTCGTGCAGGCTTCGTTTCAGGATCTGGGTCAATTTCGCCAGGTCGTAGTCGTCGGACATCATCGGCACTTGGTCCAGCTTCACCCCCCGGCCCCGTCAAACCTAGTTCCTCGTTTTCTTTCGCTTCCGCCTCGTCCAACAGCTTTTGATATCGTTCCAAACATTGCGTCGCAGTCCGCCCAACCATGGGTGCTATCGTCCGCCATTGCGTCGGCATTAATTTGGCAAGGTGGAGTAGTTTTTCATCCTCAGTCTGAAAAACCACAAGGTGAGAGGGTGGGGTGATGCAAAAGAGACGAAACTTACTTTGGACCATTCCGTCTTCTTTATTGAAGGGTCTAGCCATTCGTACCACCGAGCCTTGCATTGTTTTGGCGTCTTGCGAACGAGCAATGAAGATATTCGGGCCCTGCGAAAGTGTCAATGGTGGATGAATGAGCGAAATCGATGACATACCATTGGTTCTTGCCATATTTTGCGATGGCAGCTTTGAGGACTTCATCCTCGGTGTTCTGGTGGACGTGTTAGCAAGATCACAATGTTCCTCGTGACATGCCACGAACCTTCCAAACACCTGGTTTGGTTGTGGATGGTCAGAAATAAAACGTGCGTGTACGAAGGGACTGTGTGCTCACCTCCTTTGATTATAATTCGAACCATGGCAGTATGGTACAAGGGATTTGACGCGATGAACGGGAGAATGGGTCGAGCGCTTAGTCAGGGACTTCCTTACTGGTCATTTTAATCTCCGACTCGATTCAAGCCGGAGGTGTTCGATTCCGGGCCTTGGATTCTTTTTTGGTCTGATCGACCCCCTATTCTACGATGAAGTTCACCGGACTCCTGCTGACGAGGAATGTGCACTCGCCATGGGAGACAAGTCCGATCCCACACCACCCGTAAATGGAGTCGCGGTTCCAAAGAGACAGCTTCGGACACGAAGGAAGATGGCCGACCCCAAAAAGGTTGCCGCCGAAGTTGACCGGAAAGAGGGACAAGCGAAGCGTTCCAAACCAACTCGCAAACGAACGACATCTCAAGTTCTAGAGAATACAGTGACTGATTCAGAGGCACCTCCAAAGAAGCGCAAGCGTGCTTGCAAGCCTGAGCCTGTTTATATCATACCTGACGTCGAAAAGAAGGCAACGACCTTCAGAGGGCGGTTGGGTACGAATTACGCCTGATACCTTTTCTTTACTTGAATCGCTTTTTTGCAGGTTATGCTTGTTTAAATACCGTCCTACGGAACACGAAGCCCGCGAATGGGGCCATCTTTTGTTCCAGGACATGTCGGTCAGTCATTGAGAACATGACGAGGCTTCGTCTCTAATCCGATGGGTTAGAATCGACACCATTATGAAGAAGGGTCAAAATTGGGTCAAGGATCTTGGTAGACAGAATGCAGAAGATATGCTAAAGATTATAGAGTGGAATGAACAGAATGCAAGTGATTTGCCACCTTAATGCTTATACATGCTAAATGACGGTCATCCAGAACATCCGTTTCATGAGAATGTAGGCTTGTATCCGTCGGACTATCAGTCCTCTGAATTATCTCTAGCTCATCAGATATGTTTCCCTACGCGTCGCACGAAACCTTTGGGTATTCTCTTGAATACTGCGCTGCACTCCTTGCTCAAGTCGGCGCCCTTGCCAAAAGGTACGGGCACCGACTAACAATGCATCCCGGTCAGTTCACCCAACTGGGCTCGCCTCGTGAGTCTGTCGTCCGTTCGAGCATTCGCGAACTCGAATACCACGCCGAAATGCTCGATCGCATGGGTATTGATCAGGATGGAGTGATGATCATCCATGGAGGTGGGGTATATGGCGACAAGGCTGCTGCATTGGCGAGAATGAAGCACGTTATACAATACAGACTATCTGCACGCGTTCGAGCGCGGTTGGTGCTCGAGAACGACGAGGTAGCTATACCAGATTATCACATTTAATGCTACTGACAAGGTTTTCAAAGCTTTGTTACAACGCTGCGGACCTGCTGCCAATTTGTACTGAGCTCGCCGTACCGTTGGTGTTCGACTATCATCATGACATATTGAATCCGTCGCCTGGACTTGGTCCATCAGCCATAATTGCGCAAGCAAACGAGATTTTCAGGCGACGCGGTATTAAGCCCAAGCAGCATTACAGCGAACCCAGGGCTGGGGCTTTCGGCATAATGGAATTGCGAGCGCATTCTGACCGGTGTCAAGGTCTGCCTGAGGGACTTCCGGACGATATGGGTGAGTCCCCGATGTGCTCGTTAACTCAATCGCATAGCCGATTGTTCGGTCCGACAGATTTGATGATTGAGGCCAAGGACAAGGAACAGGCTGTTTTGCACTTGTACAGGGTACACGATCTATATCCCGTCATCCATGGTGCGTCCTTTCCTTTGTGCCTCCGTACCACACGGACCAACGTCTTGCGACTACGATATGCAGCATCTCTTCGACCACCGGCAGTGCAGGAGACCAAGGAAACCAAAGGTCGCAAGTCGGCACGGAAGACTCGTTCTCAGAAGCAAGGGATCGACGATTGAGAAGCTTGAAAGGGGTTAATTCAGTCGTCGGGTGCCAAGATGATAAGCTGGAGGGGAGCCTTAGTAATCGGCAACTTCCAGGGGACTAGACTACATCGACTAGTTTTTCCTTTGTACCGCGAGGCGCTGGCTACTTTTCCTACTGCACAGTAACGTTTTTGCGAGTGTTGTCCCTTTTTCGCAGAGGTGACTGCGTCCGAACAATTTTCACGACAACATACTAAATATATGCATTCGGCGCCTTTCACCTAGCAACGCCCTCCGCAGTCACCACATCTTTTCCACCGACCCCCATCTCCACGGCCATGCCCGAGTCGATGTTTGGTCGTCCCTCGCAGCATCTGCTTCCCTCCCATCCCCCAGCCAGTGCGGGAGTCGCGTCAGATCCCCAGACAGCCCCTGTCCAACACGGGGCCCCACCCGCATTCAAGGATTTTCGTTTCAATTCGATAGGAAAACAGCCCGAGCTGCTCAGTCGTATCTCCCTTCCGCAGCCGGCGCATATGGGTTATCACTCACCAACCCCATCGCCGACATCCACACCACCCCCTCTTATCACCAACGACGGTGCTTTCCAATCCAAATCTTCTTCGAGACCGATCCACCGTCAGAAGTTGGCTGGTAGTGACTTTGGCTCAAGATGGCACGCATCGACAAGCCAATCCAATGGCTCTTTGGCGTCCCGCATCCAGATGAATGACAGTCCGTCCAACGACATCGCCAATACTACGGCTTCCAGTTTCCCATCACCTCCGTTGCGCGTCACTTCTGTAAGGCGTGCCGCCGAAGATGCCAGTCTCATTCCACCTGTCGAGGTTTTAACCCAACCACCCGACTCATCACCTCCTACCCCCGCCTCTTGGGCTCCGGCTCTAGAACCAGGGGATGTGCATAGTCCCGTGTCTTCTTCCCCATTGATGAGTACGACGGCGATTCTGAATTCTGAGATCCCTGCTCCTCCAACCGTCACCATGAACGCCGCTTCCAGGGAACCGACGGAGCCTTTTTCCGTTGTAGCTGTAGACGCCATGATGCGGGGCTTGCAGCCGTCACCATCCTCGGCTACCACCGTGGATTCCTTGGTGACCCGACAAGAACGTTTACAGTCCATTAGTGCCAACCTTGCGAATCTGGCTTCGCCCCTTCCCCTGCCATCATCTCAGTCTCAGTCACCCTCTCGAGACCCTTCCTCCGTAACGCGGGCGAATGACAACATCACCCTCAATCAGTCCAGCCAGTCACGACACGATTTCACCCCCATAGCTCTTCGTCATCCATATTCTGCCAACCAATCGTCCGGCCGGGTGGGATTGAGTATTGACGTGCACGCGAACGATTCCTCTCTAGCCCTCGTCCCCTCACCCACCACTCTCGTCCAAGAACACCAGACTCAACGCAGATCAATCATCGAAGCCATGCAAAAACTCAACTCCGCACTCGACGCCGGCGAGAATGATCTTGCACTCCGGACACGCACATTTGAAGAACAGCGTGCGGCGTTCGAGCAAACGAAGCGCGCGCAAGAGGCTACCCTCCAGAAAGAGTTCCATGAGCTCCAGCAGAAGCGTGAGGAGCTCAACGCCAAAGAGACTATGTTGGCTTCGTTGGAGAAAGAAAGCAAGGCTAGGGAGGAGGCAAGAAAGGGTGTGCTCGCGAAGCGCCAAGCACTGGAAGAGGAGAAGAGAGTGGCTGAAGCGAAGAGGGTGCAGGCAGTGCAGGAACAGATTGCAAATGCAATGAACGAGCTCAAGGAAATCGAGGCTTTGAAGGCCAAGTATCAACTGGGGCAGCTGGCGAGTGAGACCGTACCAGACGATCTGCCTACCGAGCCTCAGGAGGGTATGAATGAGGAGGAAACTGCAGCCATCAAGTCTCGTAATGATCTTCTTTGCGCCGTCAAGCATCTTCGCCGAATGCATACAGACAAGGTGCAGAAGCTGGAAGAATCCAATCGCACTTTGCGCAGGTTGGAGGAAGAAAGGAAAAAGAGAGAGGCTGAGGAAGCAGAGCGTCGCCGAATTGCAGAGGAAGAACGTCTACGAGAACACGCCGAAATGGAACGGGCTCTCCAGGTTCTGGGTGAAAGACGGCGTCAAATCGGCACAGAAAGGAAACGTCAAGAAGTCGAGAACGATCGCGAGCAGCCTCGACTTCCGGTTGAACAACAAACCAATGCAGACGCTAAAGCTCATGGTTTTGGACGTGCAGAAGCGGCCGATGATCAGACACTCCAGTATCCCAGCCATCCTGAAGAAGTTAGTGCATCGCAGCAACAGGGCATCATAGATACGACCGGGATCCGCGCGCCCCGCGAGGAAAATTCCCTCTCTCCAGGAACCAGTAACGCTATGAATGTGGACGAGGCGGCTTCTGCATCCCATCGCACTGTCCCATTATCTGATGTTCGCACAAGCCCGGGAGGTTCGCAAAGCACTGCTTCACAGTCGAAGCAGAAGAAAGTCAAACCCATCTCGGGTGGCGTCATGCTTGCTGCTTCCACCCCTAAAGTTAGTGGTGGACATTTACCCCCCAAACTGCTAGCAATTCCACCATCACTTTCCTCTTCGGATCCTGTGGCAGAGAATGCTCTGACCCCCGCAAGGACACCTTCCTCCATTCCTGTGACTGCGGAAGGTGAACACAGATCACCCTTTCCCGCCCAGCTCGGATCAAGGTTCAATCGTGCCGTTGCTGCAGATATCCGCTCAACACCGGATCACAAGCCTGCCTTCTCCCGAACTCCAAAGTCGCAAACCATTCTAGACGCTGCTAGCAGGGGAAGCCAAGAGCTTAATATCGGACCAGTTTCCAGCGTTTCGCCCGCTCAGCAAAACGTAAACCTTCGCCACTTGAAGCGGTTTCGTGGCCGCGTCGAAGGAAACGATAATGGTGACCGTAGCGTACGGACGATCAACGTAAAGTGCGAGGATACCTCTTACCTCACCCCGAAGAGAGAAGAACATGATAACCTGCCTCGCGATTTCGTGCAAGCCTCACTTTCGATTGATCCTCCGGCCTCACTTCCACCTCGCCCTGCAGTAATCCCCCCACCCCGTCCATGGATATCCAGGAAACGTCATGAAGCACCTGCATCCCAGACAGATTTGATCAGCTCTTACCCCCCTGAAAGCAACGAAATGTCATCAGCAAGGAGGAAAACGGATGTTACTGCTCATCGTGAACAGCCCCGAGAAGTACTCCCCCCAGACACCACGAGTTCCCAGGCAATGAATGCACCTGTCCAGCCTCCAGTTCTCCCCGTGGCCACAAATTCCCTTCTTTTAGGTCCGGTGTATGCGGAACCACAGGGCGCAGAGTCCCATACCAATGGAGGCGAGAGACCGGCTAAGGATCGTGGTGAAAATTACGACACTACTCCATCGGAACCTGTCAGTGCTACTCTGTCCCACGAATTGGATGGGGAAGATCCACCCAGGAGTAACAGGAAATTCTCCCGCAATTCGACCGGTTCTCGCCGTATGTCGGACCATTACTCCCCTCCGTTTCCTACCCCTCGGCCTACTGTCACTTCCCTGGACCTGACTCAGCCTCACCGCCCAATTGCCAGTGACTCCTGGCGTCCACAGAATCCCTCCAATGGAGCTCGAGCTGAACCGATGCGCGCTACCTCGCCAACTACGGGGAGAAAACGACCTTCCGAATTCAACGACAATGAACATGGTCACCGGGCCCGCAGGCGGCGAGGTGATGCTTGGGTAGCTCCAGATCATGACAGGGTAGATTCCTATCGCCCGCATTGGGACAGGCACCTTGATTCCGAGACCGATGAGCGTCGCGCTGTCCATCGCGGCGCCGCTTCTCCCCCCGATCGTATTCAGTCTTATCCTTCTGACGTACCGGGGTCCACCTATGACAACAGGCCATATGCACATGTTCCTCCGTCACCCGATTGGGAGCAATCCTTCAGGAGAACAGGAAATGACGACACCTACCCACGGTATCCGCCGTCCGCGCCGGGTTACAACGCAATGACAGAGCAATATCACACGGACGACGCAAGGGTAGGTCAGACCTACGAGCCCATGACGGAGGAAAGAATCGATATTCTACCTGATCCTTCTCTATTGGCACGGATGCACGACACTCAGCGTTTTCCGGTAACTATTGTGCGGCACTATGAGAGATCTGTTTGACTGACGTTTGACCGTAGCTCCGTGGACGAGGTAGGGGCGAGCCAAGCCGAGGCAGGGGTGATTTTGGGAGAGGGCGCGGACGTGGTGTTGCACGAAGTGGACCCGCGTTGCTTGACAGACTGACGTCTGGTCCTTCGAGTTTGGGAGATCGATTGACATGAATGGAACGTACATGACGCATCGAGCAGGGTCCTCGATGCGATCATTTTGTCCGCCCTGACAGCTGTTTTATGTCTTTGTGCTTCATGTACACTAACTGCTGCGAATGATGAACGTTGTTGTCTCTCTTTACGTAATTCATATTGTTCCAAGAGCGGGACGATTGAGCTGCACTTTCCAAGGCTTATCGACGTACTTGCTCAGCACCAATACTTCCCGCTCATTACAAGCTTCTTACTTATCGATGAGTTGGACAGGGTATGCAGAAATCGTTGTTCGGCTGACGTTCCGACTCATGTTTCCCTCAGTTTCAAGAAGTCCTTGAACAGGGCCGGTACTACGGTGCGCAGTCACTAGTCTCTCATCCTTGGCGGCCTGCAGACGAAGTGCTTCCCTCTCAAGGTCTTGCAAAAGACCGGTCAAATAGAACGTACTGTCGATCGCGAGTTTGCAGACGAAGAGTCCAAATACCGCGCGTGAGTCAATACACACGCCTGCCCACTCCTACCAACCGGACTCGATCTTCTCTTTGACCCAGGTTCGAAAAGGAGTGTCAGGCACTACAAAAGGACAGCAAGACATACGGCGACGCCATGCGGGGTGAGTCGAATCACTTGGCCCCACGACATATGAAACCGCGAGTCAGTCGAACCTGACACGCCGCCCCACGCGCTCTAGCCATGACCTCTGCCCAGGCCCGGTTGGCAGACACGATCGAGAATTTCTACAACGCTTCGGATCGGACGTCTGATGGTGCGATGGCGGGTCATGCGTTCAAGAGCGCCGTCGAGGAACTCGACAATAGCGTTCAGAGGGAAATGGTATGTGGAACGATTCGCGAGAATGGGGGGATCGGAAGACGCGATCGCGGTTGATCCCCCTTTCTTTTTCTCTGTTTCTAGGAAGCACCGTATCGGACGTGTATCATGGAGCCGCTCGGGAAGATGAATGCGTACTTTCCCGTCATCAACGAGCATATATCGAAGCGGAACAAAAAGGTACGTTTCTCCGCCGTCCATGCGAGAGTATTTTTGCCAACCTAGGCGTACCAAAAGTTGCTCGATTACGATGCGGCGAGGAGTAGACTACGCAAGGTGATAGACAAACCGAGCGAAGATCCAACCAAGCTACCCAAGGTTCGTTTCTTCTTCGCATCCGCCCGTCGACTTTTTTTTTTTCATCGTCTGAAACCATCCTCGTGCGATACAAGGCGCAGCACGAGCACGACGACGCCAAGGAAGTCTTTGAAATGCTCAACGAACAGCTCATCGCGGAACTACCGCAGATGCTCGATCTGCGTGTGCCATATTTCGACCCCAGCTTCGAAGCCATGATACGGATGCAGTGCAAGTTTGCAGAGGATGGCTACGAAAATATGAGTGCGGTGCAGAGGTGGGGGTTCTTTTTTTTGTCGCTCAGAGTGGCCACACGTCGCTCACCACGTCCGGTCCGGTCCTCCAGATATTTCGCGGATAATGTCAGGGACGACTATGCTGCTGGTCAGCTGGACGCTCAGGTATGGGTTTCGCTCTTTTTAAATGGGAGCGGCTCGCTGATATGATCACAGGTCGAGGGTGTCCTTCAAGAGATGAAGGAGTTATCCATCTGTGGGGCCAACTAGCTACTTACATATTGGCGTAGTCGGCTAAGATGGTCGTGTATCCCTACCTTTTCCCTCCTATCGCACTTCTTGGACTTTCGGAAAGCACACGAGAATAATTGGTAACTCGGTAATTCAAAGCCATTTCGGCACGAAACTGGTGCTAGTACACCAGAGTGATTAAGGAGCGGGCGACGTCGAAGACAAATATGAGGTCAGGGAAATTATGTACAATCGCAAAATGAAAGCAAGAAATATCGCAGAGTATGAACCAAGGGTATATCACAGAAATATACGGCATAGATGTACAGAAAGTCTAAATCCTACCAATGCATGGGTGTGAAGCGATGTGATTCATAGATGTGATGGTTTGGTGAAATTCGAAAAAAAAGGAGGGAGGGGGGATAAAGTAAGGAGAGACATCATGAAGAAGCAGATGATCCTGACACAAATTCACCATGTATGCTCGAAAAGTATGAATGATAAATAACCCACTATGCTACATGAACGACGAGAGGAAGATATGCGAGACCGCACAGGGTGTCACGTAGAACGGAAACTTGTGATTGCGAGGCAGCCGAGCCAGATCATCTCAATGGCAGCTCTGCCAATTGGCGTGACTGTTGTCTTGAATTCCCGCTCTTCTAGCTCGGAGAATTGATCCTGAGGAGGAACCTCTTCCCGCGCGCAAAGCCCCAGCTTGACAAGGCCATCCTCCAGGAAGTCGAACCCACCGTCCCGACTTTGGCATTGGCAGACGACGGCGTCCATCATCTGGGCATCCCGAAGAGGGACACAGGACGAGTAGCTCATTGCTTCCCATTCGGGGCCGTTGATGGCCATGCCGTCGCTTGGAACGCGGACGCCACTGAACCGCAACTCATCGTATGTGACCACCCGAGCGACGGCGCGGAACGCGGGGAGATAGATAGCCTTGGAGTCCGATTCGACACCGCTGTCCCCCGAGTGAGACTGCTTCGTCTTTTTCTTCTCGGGTTTTTTGTTCTTTGAGCTTGCTTCTCCAAATGGGACGTAGTAGACGAGCAAGTATTGTCGGTTCTCCGGGATCGTGACAAACGACGCGGCGCTGCTGGTCTCAGCATGGACGCTCGCTGTGTCAGTTTCGCCAGGCCAAAGGGGCAAGAGCATGTAGAGGCAGCCGTCCGGAATCTGATCAAGGATGCCCTGGTTAGACCTCCGCTTCGAAGCCGCCTTTGATGATTTGTAGGGGTTCGTATGTAGCAGGCCGACGTCTCTGAAAGATGCGTTTAGATCGTTGAGGACGCGATCATTCTCTTCTTGTTGGTCGCGGCCGGCAGTGATCAACCATGGAGGTTGGAACGCTCTAGGTTGGGTGCTGGAGGAGGGGTCGTCGGTTCTCGAATTGCCACGGAAGACACGGAAGAAACGTTCTGCAAGCGTCGCACCCGAATCAGCGTTTGCACGGCTGTTGGCTTTTGCTCGCAAGTTCTCGATATCATTCGGATCTAATGCGCTAAAGGCTTCAGCGTGAGTTGTGCGAGTAGGCAAGCGATCTTCCGCGTCGATTGAGTCACGGTGGTCGCGATGTTGTCGAATGAGTGGGATTGAAGACGTTTGGGTGTCTGGAATATCGGCAAAATTGTTGATTGACGGGGACAGCAATGACATTGGCGAAACTGGACGGCTAGCTGAATCACGTCTCGAAAGAGCGCTAGAAGACGATACGCTAGGGGTGAATTCGATCTTCAGGACGGGGAGCTCGGGGGCGGAAATCACGTGTTTTATTGCGCTATTGGTAATGCTCCCTGCGCTACTGGATTCTGTGCTCTCCGTCGGATCCGTGCGACGACGTTTCTTGTCGTTTTTGTCTTTGGCCTTGCCCTTGCTCGAAACCTTGCCTTTGCCATTGTCTGCCTTTTCTTGCCCTCGTCTCCTTGCCTTATCGCGGGAATCCCGGTCGCGGAATGAAACGCTCTGCGTACCCCGACGGCTCGCTCGCGATTCATTGTCAAGCAACCCGTGGGTACTGAGCTGCCTCGTCGTTTTCGTGCTGGTATACTGTTCCTGCACCTTCTTCGGCGCCAGCATAATCGCCGATCGCATATTCATGTGCGTCTGAGCAGCTCCCCCTGCCAGGGAGCCGGAAAACAGACCATGGGAACGGAAAATCGAAAATGCGACAGCTCGGGAGTGTTTGTGGATGACGCTATGGGGTCCACTAGTGGTGTTGCCCATGAGGAATGGGTCTGGAATGTGGCGAACATGGATTCGCTGCTGTACACCTTTGGCGGGATCCGTAGATGGTGCTGTTCATGCGCATCAGAACGAAGTTCGGGTCACGCGAGGTACGATAAATGATCAACCCAGTGGAATCAAAGGAAAGGCGTCGTGAAAACGTACGTTTAATCACTAGCTTGTCAACCTTGAAGCGGCCGACATGTCCACAACGCCACATCTCCTGCACTCGTGAACCTGTGTCTTTCCTTGACTTGTCAGATCGATGTTGGCGTGCGAGTTGCCTTCGGCGCGAGGAAGTGCTCGAGGCATCTGCCTTCTCTCGCTGAAATGACCAGTAATAGCGAAAAACATCGTAAGCTCGATCGTGTTTCTGAAGGTGCCTCATAAAGGTGTCTTCGAAGGGTAGGGTAGTCGAGCTCCCTGCCCCTCGGAAGAGGTGTGGCGAGGTCCTGTGAGCACCCGCAGCGCCGTGCACGAACGAGAGACGAGAGTTGACGGAGCGTATACTGCCCTCGGAGCGTCTTGCAAGGATGTATTGCAGATCGAAACCATCGGTGGGATCGACTTGTTGTTGTTGTTGTTCTTGTTGTTTTGCCTGTAGTTGGGCCTCTAGTGAGAGCCAGTCGGCGCGAGAATGGGGTTCGGATTTTGGGAGAATGAGTGTTGGGTCTTCTCCGCTAATGGATGAACGGTGCGTACTGGAGTCGTCCCAGCTCCGACTGGGGCGACGTACGGTGAGTATGCTACCCTCCCGACTGCGGGTGTTATAGGCATCACTGGCTTGGACAGCGCCGGGAATTGCCATGGGTAGGCTGCCTCGCCTTCCATCAAGGATGGAGGAACGAATGGAAGAAGGGCGAGGGTCGACAAGGTCGGCATCCTCGTCAATGTCAACTAAATCATACGAGGCGAAAGTGACCGGAGACGAATTGCCGTCGTCATAATAGTCAATTTCGAGTTCGTCGTCACTGCTGAACTGCTCTGTGGTGCGCATGCTGGCACGAGAGCTTGAGCGCGAAGTGGTGACAGAGATAGAGGAAGATGACGGTGTTGCCCCATCCCGCGATGATGCTGCGGTAAAGCCATGCCTGGCACGACCGAAGGTGTGCTGCGAGGCGGTGTCGGACATGAGACTGCCACGCTGAGGGCTGAAAAAGGCAGCGATCATCGGATCTGTGGATGAGGTGGGATCTTCGCTTCTCTCGCTATCCGACCCGGAAACGGCGGGGGATCTAGAGCCAGAGGAGTTCACGGCAATGGACTGTGACGGATCCCTCGTGGCTGAGTGACGACGTGACTGGGAAAAGGAAGCGTGATGAGATGAAGCTGGGCGTCCCGCACCCTGCGAGGGATGACTGCAGACAATATGGAACGGTGTAGACACGGACTGGGAGAGGGAAGGACGAGGGGTGCGATCAGGGCTTAAGCGAGGAAGGGTGAGTGGGCTGATCGCCTCGGATGCCTCTGAGACGGCGTCGTAGGGGTAGAGGGAGGGCCGGGGTGTGCCAAAGGTGTAAGTGGCGAGCCCGGAGTACATATCCGGCGGGGCGGCGTCGCTGGGAGGATACACGGTGAGCGGGGGCGGACAAGGAGGAAGAGGACGTACGAGTCACCGGCGTCGCCGAGCTCATCAGAGAGGACGCGGGGGTCGGCGATGCGCTGGCCGAGGTTGGACATGGCGGCGATAAACGTATGGACAGAACGAAAAACACAACGACGACACTACAAAACACAAGAACAAACCAAAAACAAAACAAGCAGAAAAACAGAAGACAGAATGAAACAGAGAACGGAACAATCTTAAACGGACCCTGTCTCTTTTATTTTATTTTATTTTTTATTTTTCATTTTCACGCGAGAATCTCTCACGTGGGATCGCGTGGCATGTGATCGTTCTTCCCAAAACGGAATTGCAGTCCCGCTGTCCATCCCGAGGACCTCTCAAACACCCGTGCATGCTTTTGCCACGCGCCATGCACGTGTACCACGTGTCATCCACTCCTTCCCGCCCCCACTTCCCCTCCGAGCCTCACGTCCGCGTGAACATCTGCACGCGATTCATTTTATAACCTGACAACCTCTCTTTGAAATGCATCATAGCCACCATGCTCCGATCGATTCCATCGAAATGCCACTGCACACGTGGAGCACGCTTAGCCGACGACCATCCAGTTTCTTGACTAACTCCATCCGATGTCAACGACCCAGCGTTTGCCTCGGTCTCCCTGCTCGACCCTCTATGTCGGTCGAGCTCTCTCCCCAAACGTCCCACAGTACCTGACACCACTCGGAGATGAATTAAGCGTGCACGGGCGTAGAGACCGCTGTCAAGGTCCCTGGCTGTTCAACCCTGCAGTACTCATTGAGCGAAATGGCTAAACATAGTGCCCTTCCAGGGTTGACGTTGTTACCTTGATTACCAAGAATCGCAACGGTGCTCAGGCTGCTTAAACCGTTCACACCGAAGGGGCCAATTCCGTGCCTTTCCTTGATACAGGCAGTCTCGTAACGCGGAGCGAAATTTTGGGGAGCACATAGCTGGCCGGACCGGAGCGAGGAACGAAGCCATGGCGCGATGTCTGCGGACTGTCAAGGAGATCGGGCCATCAACCCGCTTGCGGCATCCGTCAGGCGAAGATCAGGGCCTGTACAAGTGCGGCTAGGGATGGGTAGAGGCCTAGAGGGACGTGTGGGTGCGGTTTCGGCCGTGCGAAGGGTCTCATCAGGGGGCCCGCTACCCTGACCGTCACCAATCTTCCACTGGTCTTGTGTGTAGTATCCGGGAGTTGGTCAGCAGTGTGCACGCTGGCAGGCGTGCGACCCAGACAGACGTGGCGATACGATTGGGATGGGAGAGTGGAGGGACGCCTCCTGCTCGATGGGAACACCACAGCCGGAGCCACACTTCTCCGAACCATGCTGCCCACTGCCCATGGGAAGAACCTGGGGACCCTTGCTTGGCAGAAGGAATGGTGATAAATAATACTACGATGATTGTCCAACAACGGCCTGATGGCGTAGTTGGTTATCGCATCTGTCTAACACACAGAAGGTCTCCTGTTCGAGCCAGGGTCAGGTCATTCTTTTTTTCTGCTACTGCGACCTCAGAAATACCATGCTCTACTCGCGAGCAAGTATTGCCAAACCACTCCACTTTGCATAATCTGATCAGATCGATATCGATGACGAGCTATATTTACGACCTACCAACCACCGGTTCGATCTCTTTCTCCGACTTTGCCATTGACACGACCGAGGGAAATGTATACACATCGCGGATCGCCGACGCAACTCAGGCGAGAGCAAACATGAGGGGTGTACTCAAACAGTCTCGGCGGACCGATTGCGAGGACAGAGATTATCTGCGGATTGTCAAGGTGCGTCCCACCACTGCTCTGACATGATGCGCGTGTGCACACAACTGCCCCACAGGTCCTCGACGACTACATCCCACACTTGTGCGGGATCATCGCGTGCGTCCAGTCAGACGAATTACAGTTCAAGTACGAGCCTGGTGAGTTGGTCTGTTCCCCTTTCTACCAAGCGCCAGGTCGGGGCTCTGGGCCAAGCAACGATGACGATACTGGCGCTGACCCTTCACCCAGTGTTCTCTTGGCGAACGACGCTCTCTTCTACGTTATTCAACACCTCCCCGCGGCTCCGACTACCGTCCCTACAGGCCGATCTCGCAAGCACCCTTCTCACCTATGCCATGGCCCTCTCAAACTTCTCTCACTCCGTCATCGCCTCACTCGGCGCGTACGAATACGAACGCGCGATCAGCGAGAAAGAGAGGAAAGAAAAAGACGAGAGACTCAACTTTGGAGTGACACTCCTCTGTAGAGCGAGCGGGGTGTTTTCGGCGATCAGCGAGCGCGTGTTGGGCGACTTGGATAAGGTCTGTGCGGAAAGCTGGGTGAGACCGCCAGATTTATGGAAGGAGGTCAATGCAGCGTTGGCAAAGTCGGCCTTTCTATGTATTCGTTGTTGGTGCATCGCTGATGACTATGCATGACAGGATGGCACTCGCAGACGCGCAATCGCTCGCCATTCGCAAGCTCCTCTCCAAGGCAGCATACGAGAGCACTCTTTCCCCCGGCCCGCCTCTCCCAAAATCACACCCCTCTACCGTGCTCTTAGCGAAGCTCCATCTTGACTGTGCGGCGCTCTATTCGTCTGCACGCACATTAGCTATGACGCCCTCGAAATCCAGCCTTACGTCGGGACTCAAAGCTAGCTTTGGTTCCATGTCCAAGTCTCAGAGCGATAGCGGGGGAGGTTCAGGAGAGGTGTCTGCAGACTTGTTAAAGTACCTCGAGAGGGAAAGCAAGTTCCACGCTGCAATCGCACACAAGTGGTTGGGGGTGGATGCAGGCGAGAGTGCAACGCCCGGCAAAGGGGGGGAAGCGGTAGGGTTTCTGAAGTGGGCTCAGCAGGAACTCGAGGATCTTCACACTCCACGACTCTCAAGGGGGTTGGGGCTCGGCCGAGATGCGGCCAATGACCGAGATCAGAGTGGTAAGCGACAAGATCGGAAGGCCAAGACTGAGAAGGAATTGAAGTCCGTGAAAGTTTTTCTGGAGCATTACCGAAGGATTAATGACTCGGTGGGTCCCCTTTTCGGTACTTGTGATTTTTGTTCACTTTCCCCCGATGCTTTCGCGTCCGATCGTCGCCCGTCTAGTTAACATTTGACGCGGTACCGAAACAATCAGACCTGCAAGTATTGATACCCGAAGGAAGGATGGCAGTCGCAGCGAAGGCATACGTATTTCCTGATCCGGCGTTCGGACCCGGGTCGAAAGGTTACCAGATGCGGACGCAGACATGGAAACGAATTCAGAAGGACGAGACATTCGGTATAGAAGCATTGCGGGTCGACGGTCAAGCGAATAACATCAGACATGGTACGGTTGGTGATGACAGCAGTGACGACGACAGCAACACGGAAGGAACGTCCACTGCGGCGCGTACGTACGTTGGAGCTGGGTCATATTTCTAGCTTTCGTTGAAGTCTTCGTCGGATGTTCTCTGTACATAGTGCAACATGCATCGTTTGTATTCCACGCTTGCTGGTTCGTAGACTATTCGTAAGGGGGTAGACCCCATTCTTCGGGCTTAAATTCTTCTATGGAATGGAGCGTTTGGTCTGGTAAATGCTTCCCCGAATATTCCATTGCCACTAAGTTTGGGTCGGGAACCCATACCACTAGAGCTTGAATCAGTACCACATCTCGACTCAGTCGACCGGAAAACCAAGAAGGTCGCACCAGACATTCCAGCTCTCTTGCCAGCCTCGACCCCCGGGATCGCATCCTCGAACACTAGGCCCTTTCCCCTCTCCAAAGCATGCTCGGGGCTAACGTTCACTTCCCCGTCCCCCACGTTCTTTCCCAGCTTCTCTCGAGCAGCGTGGAGGAAGATATACGGTTCTGGCTTCCCGGTGGTCTTTCCAGAGACATCGTCCCCACAAACGACCATCTCTTGGCCGCCCTCTACACCGCACCCGAAATGCCCAAAGATCTCCTGGTGGAGATTAGCTGATTTGCGCAAAAAGTTGCGTCGCTGTGACGACGTAGCGACGACGATCGGGATCTTGTGTTTCGCGAGGTGGGCAATGAGTTTGGGGACACCGGGGAGCGGGCGAACGGTCGGCCAGAGACGGTCTTGTCCGATGGTACGCTGTGCGATGTAATCCTCTTTCGTGAGCGCAATGCCCGGGAAGAAGGAGAGGAGGTGTGCGGCTGCCTCTCGTTCGACTTGAGTGGAAAAAAGAGTCGGATCGGGTCGTGGGTGGGTAGACTCGGGGGCAGAGGACGTACCTTTTCCCATGAGCCCTGCTTTGATCTCCCAGGTCATCTGCACCCCGTGGAGTGCGAGGATATCATCTATCTGCGCGGTGAATCGTGCGCGGGTGCGAGTGAATAGTGGTCTGGCGATGCGTACTGGTTACTTGGGTATACACTGATTCGGTGTCGATCAGCAGTCCTGTTTGGAGAACCTTTGTTGTGAGACGGCGCGTCGAGAAGGGCAGTGTGATCGAGTACCATCCATGTCGAATATCACGTATTCTATGCGAGGGCGTATCAGCGAGTCGGATGCCATCTCGTGTCACCACTGGAGCCTGGGAGAGATGTGTAGTGATCAAGACGGAGTGCCGGCAGTGTCTTTGAGTTGCCGCCTCAATGGCAGCTTCATCATCCTGAGACTGGCCACTGATCACCGGTCACACCCAGTGAGAACTAGCCATGCGAAATAGTGTATATCTCTGTTTATTTATGATATTACGAATATTTCTATGTTGAAATCTGCAAATCTCTATGTGAGGTGTTTGAGCTCGATTCTTCCAACTCGCCATGCCACCATGCCACCATGCCACCATGCCATGCATTGGCGTGCATTGGCATTGTGCCGCGCGTTTACGCGCGGGTGGCTGGCACATCCGCTTCCTCGTCACGTGCAGCGCATCTCTTGCCTTTACCCCATGGCGCGTGCTGCTTATACCAAGATCTTTGGAGACGAGAACACGGTATGCATCGAGTTACCTCTCAAACACCAAGAGGTATACCGCTTCACTTATTTCCCTGAGTTTCCTGGCCCTTTGGTAAGTCGCGATCGCTCGGCTAGATTACGGGTCTCGGCTAACAAAACGCGTACTACCGGTTGTGTTACAGACCATCGAGGTCAGACCGTCGCCTACCCTGGGCGGCGCGGTCCCCACACAACAAAATCAAGATGTGCTACAAGCAGCTGTCCGAGACTTTACCGGCTACGTGGAACAGCTCCGTGATATCGTCCAAGAACTCAGTGAGTACTGTTTAAAGATTCGCTCCACTCATCCATGCAGATGTATCTGGTGCACCAGCCGAGGACGCCGACAAGACGCTCGTTGCTCAATCCCACATCAAAGTGCGCAAGTTGAAGAGAAAGTCTCCGCCAGGTACGTTTACATTTTTTCACTACCGTAGCTACTTTTTGATGTAGCACGCCAGATGTCAGTGACCCGGATGCTACTGAGCCCGAGAGCGATTCAGAAATCCTTGCGTCAATCGCTGCAATCGGAAAGGTAAGTTATAGTTATGAATCTATTGTTATAAAGCCTACTAGCTACTCGTCTTGCACAGAACAAAGCACGCTGCCAAGCTCAATAGCCTCCTCCGCAGAATATCCTTATTTGGTCGACTTTACACTAGTCTGAATGTACTAGTACTACTTATGTCATAAAAGCTGTGTTACTACGCCTCGAAACGCAGACCCTCCAAGCCTTTGCAGCATGCCTTCTACACGCTACAACTGTGTCTGCATCAAGCACAACTTTGGTCTCCCTCATCTTGTTTCGTCGTCGGCCTGGCACCGGCATCTCGACCAAGCCAGTTCTGAAGAAGAGCGTCAGCGTATTCGTGAAGCCAAGTATCACGGCCTACCTCGACCATCTAGAGGTATTGGAGCGCGAAGACAGAGGCGAGGCCGTCAGCAGGTAAGTCATTGTTCGTTTAAATTCACTGTAACTTATCTATTCTAGTCTCCACACCGCCCTCGCTCTCCTCTACCTCCCCCAGCTCGTGATCTGTCTCCTTCACCCCCTCCAGACCCTCCCAATTTTTCTTCACCTCCCCCAGAACGTGAGGACTCCCCCCTACCACCCCCCGATCCTCCTTATTCCCCCCCGACTCCCCCGGACCGCAACTCCTTTTTTTCACCGCCCCTAGGTCCCCCCACTCAATCTCCACGTCGCTGGAGGATCGACTACCAGCGCAGACGGTCCCCTAGTATCGACATCGAGAAGCTCTGTCGCGACGCTACGTTCGCACCTATGGTAGAATCCCTCCACTTTATCCAAGCGCTTCGCAGTGCTTCCACCACCGAATCTTTCTCCATGCTTCGCCCAGATGCTTTACTCCGGCTCCATGATCCACCTCATACCCCGCTTGTTGTCAATGACCTTGGCCTCCGCTACAGTCTCTCTGTCTACCTCGCACTTGAGCACGCTTCTCAAGATGCCTATGCTCGCATCGCTCGCTCATTCAAGCAAAACTTTCCGACCGTTGACAACTTCTTGTCCTTCCATGCAGTCGAGAAAACCATCCAGACATATACTGGTGTCGAACCACTCACACACGACATGTGTCCCGACACGTGCGCCGCGTTTACAGGTCCATTCGCTCCCCTCGATGAATGTCCAGTGTGTGGCAAGTCTAGGTGGAAGGAGGAGAGTCTCCAGGGTTCAAATGGCCGGGTCAAGGTCCCTGCACAACAATTCACAACTATTCCGCTTGGCCCTCAGCTCCAGGCTCGTTTTCGCCACCCAGAGAGTGCTCAAGACATGCATTATCTCTGGGAACGTGCCCAGGCAATTCTAGATGATCTCGAACGAGGTAGTCACCCCGGGGCCAATGCAACCGTTCCTATTCTTGACGATATTATAGCCGGCTGGGACTTTCTTGGCGCTGTGCTCAGTGGTGATATTAAAGAGAACGACATTGTGCTCATGATTTCCATCGACGGAGCGCAGCTATATAGCAACAAGGAGTCCGACTGTTGGATGTATATCTGGGTTCTGTTGAACCTTTCTCCAGACAAACGTTATCGCAAGCTTCATGTCCTTCCCGGTGGTTTCATCCCTGGACCCAACAAACCCAAGAATCTTGACTCGTTTCTATTCCCAGGTATGTATCATCTCCTTGCTCGAATGTATACACATCGACTCGCCTATTTCCAGGGATGTATCATCTTGCCGCTTTGCAACGAGAAGGTTTGCCGATCTGGAATTCGCTCACCAATGCTTCATACACCGCCTATCTCTATCTCCTCTTCACCACTGCTGA
The DNA here is from genome assembly GCA_038093075.1 of Boletus patriciae. Lineage (NCBI taxonomy): Eukaryota > Fungi > Basidiomycota > Agaricomycetes > Boletales > Boletaceae > Boletus > Boletus patriciae. The sequence continues at coordinate 41,625 of JBBPRK010000056.1, forward strand.
TGGTCCCGGGTTGGTTTACTGGGACGGCATGGTGGGCCATAGCGGAAAAAATGGCTGCCGTCTTTATTGCGGAACTCTGGGGCGCCGAAAAGAAGGCGGCAAACACTACTACCCTGCACTCTTATGCCCTCGTGACCACGTTGTTCTTGGCAGCGATCATCCAGATGTCAACGTCTTCGATTTGCCCCCAGGCGGTTCTGCTGGCTATGGAGACAATCTTACCAAAATCGTCACCGTTCGTAATCCCACTCAATGGGACAAGACAAAGACTGAGACGGGTCTGACGAAGCCTCCATTGATCCTCGGTCTCCCACCCTCTCGTTCACTCGGCATCCCCTTGTCCATGACCACTGATATCATGCATCTCGCTGGTAATCTCTCGGATCTTCTCCTGTCGCTCTGGCGGGGCACTATCGATCTCGACCCTATGGACGACAAAACAACGTGGGATTGGGCTACGCTCTGTGACAGCAATATTTGGACCACTCACGGCAAGGATGTCGAGAACGTTGGGTGTCATCTCCCTGGTTCGTATGACCGCAAGCCTCGCAATATCGCCGACAAGCTCAACACACAATACAAGACCTGGGAATTCCAACTCTACACATTCGGTATTGCACCGATCCTTCTTTACGAGATCCTTCTGTCGAAATACTGGTCCCATTACTGCAAGCTCGTCCGCGGTTTCCAGATGATGTGCCAATACTCGCTGACCGCCGAGCAATTAAAGGACGCGCAATCTCTTCTCTGCACGTGGGAACGTGAGTTCGAGCTTTTATACTATCAGCTTAAAGAATGTCGCATCCACTTCGTTCGTCCTGCGGTTCATCAAGTCGCACATCTGGTTCCTGAAGCGGTCCAAAAAGGACCGCCCATATGCTATGCACAATGGACGATGGAACGCACGATTGGGAATCTGGGCCAACAAATTCGCCAGCCGTCCAAACCATTCGCCAACCTCGTGCGAGAGGGAGTGAGGTGTTGTCAAGTCAACGCCCTCATCTCACTTATCCCCGAACTCGACGACTCCCCTCAGGTACTCCCCCGTGGTGCAGTAGACCTTGGCGGGGGCTATGTGCTCTGTCGTAAACGTGCCAAACATCCTATTTTCCCTGGTCCCGAGTTATCCCAAGCTATCCAACTTCTTCTTGGCGGAGATCAAGCCGTCCCCCGCATCATCAAGTGGGCCCGGCTGCGCCTGCCCAATGGTCAAGTTGCTCGATTGCTTTGGAAAGAAAGCGATCATCTTGATCGGCAATTGCGCATTTCGCGTAATGTTAAGGTAAGTCTGTTATATAAAATCGAGTGTTCATTGAAATTGACTATTGGCAGCTTCTCTTCCAAGGATTGATCCGCGTTGGTGAAGCGCAGTACTACGCTCAGATACCCACAGGCGAAGAGGGAGGGAATTGGTCCTTCCAGACCGTTGCCGTGATCAAATTATTCTCCCCCCCGGACGTCGAACTTCTCAAGCAATCGTCACAAGTACTTGCCGCATCAACTCTTCTTGATCAGCTCACCATTGTCGATGTGAAATCTATTCAGAGTGTCGTCGCTATGATTCCCCGCAAGTTGGTTTTGCCATCACATGGTGAGGAGAGGGTCGACTGTTTTTGCATGGTTGAGAAGCCTGGTTTGGATGTTTCGGATCTTGGTGTCTCTTACTCACTCGATCAGGAGGATGATGACAATGAGGATACTAGTCTAGAGTAGTCGATTAGTTTTGTACCTACAGCACTCGTACTACGATGTGAATGCACCGGGCCGTGTTATCTTATCGGCCACTTCCGCATCGGAGTTATCTTCCCCTGTCCCAACAAGACGCGTCTCGATCTCCCCATTTCCATCCCTCGATCTCCCCATTCCCACCTCCCACAATGGACTATGATACCTTCGGTATACCCAGCAACACGCTTTCTGAGCACAGAAACGCGCTCGCACTGAGCTTCGAGGGAGTGTCAGGCGGTCTCGGCATGTCTGATAACCGGGGACATACATTCCCACAGCAACCAAACTATATGGGGTTCGGGACGTCGCAGGTGTGCTATTCGTTGTTATCTACGCGTAATCGACGTTCTTTTATTAGTATAGCATGCATATATGCACGAAAGCACACAAGTACAAACTCTCCGGGAGCGCTGTGGAATTTTAGAACGACAACTCCTTCAAAGGACTGTTGAACGTGATACGATTCAGTAAGTAATTTATTTTACAATACAATGGGAAAGCTATCGACTATATACCCCTAGGGCACTCTTTGACAAACTCACAGAAGCGGTCAAAGAGGGGAAGGCCCCCGAGGTTGACATGCGCGCGGGATACCACAACAATGAGAAGATTCGATTTTGGACTCACGAAAGTTTTAACAGATATGTTAACTCGGCCGAAGGTCTCACGAAGAAGGAGAGTGCTGCATCGGTTACTTTCCTGGAGGACGAGAATGGGGTGACGCACACAAGAGAAGTGATCAAATCATTACGAAAGGAGCTCAAGACGGTTTTCCGGGATCTTGCGATCAAGGGACTTGCACCGAAATCTTGGGGCAAAGCATCCGCATCCGCCAAGAATATCGTCAGGGACCACATGGAGCGCAACTGGCCGTTGCTTCGGCTCGCCGAGAACGGTTGGAAGCTCGAGCACTTGGCTTCTCTGGACTACCCCGGTTGGATGCGAACAAACCTCAACGAGAACGGTAAGCTGATGTTCAAAGACGAAGACTCCGAGTCGGGACCCATTCGCAAGCGAAAAGCGGGAGTCAGTAAGTCGGAGCAGATAGATAAGAAACTCAAATGTACGTCTTCGTGCCTAGTTGCACCGAATTGCAACATATTTGTATTACTGATGCTAGTAGCCGATGGTTCGGATACACCCTCGAATGCCGAGGGTCTAGGCAACGAGGCAGAAGGGCTGTACAGGATCTCTCCAGAGCCACCTGAATTGGTTGCCTTCCCCCCTGCTTTACCCTCACCGCCATCCAGCATACCCTCATTCCAGTCCACACCCGAAACGTTGGAAATTCCGGTCGAAACACCTCTGTTGCCAGCTCCGCTGAGCCCACCAAGTGCACCTATTCCAAGCGGTGGCTTGGAGCTCGAAATTATGTCGCCAGAGCCGTCCCAGGAGCCCGCGAAGGAGACGTCCGAGTCGCCATTAACTTTGTCGGAGTCCCTTAAACCCGTTTGCACCCAAGCTGAAGTCGAGGAGAGTGCAAGCACAGCTGCGAGCGACCCAGCGGCAGTAGACTCGAACCGGGTAGCTGTGAATCCACTGTAAGTTGTCACATATCCGCCGGCTTTCTCGCCACTTCTGATACGGCTGGATAGTGGGATATTATTGCAGTCCAGCCTCAAGATCAAGCTTCCGGCACTCCCACCTCCTGCGAGAGCCGAAGAAGTCGGAAAGTCAGGCAATACAAGCGCAAAATCTAAGCGGAAAATGCGACCGCCCAAATCACACACCGCATAGTAAGTCTGGTCTTTCATTTGAGACTGATACTGATTCAAGGATTCCTTCTAGCGCTCTCTGTGCTTGGCGCTGGTTAACCCAGGTGAACACAAAGGGAACGAACGAAGAATTCCAGGTTTATTGGAAGACTCACCTCAACGATTCACAACGAGAAGTACGTTTGCTACTCGCTCGATGAACATATTAATCACATAATTCTAGGCTTACAACGCTGAAGCAAAGGCACTAGTAAGTAAACGAGTACATCAATGCAACTATACTGATGAACTGCCAGCCCGAGAACGCGTGGAACAAGGATACTTACCACGGCAAACTGCACTAGATACCCAGGGATCTCCATACCGCACTCGAACCATATCACTTACACTTGTTCTCGCGCATCGTTGCTCTTTACCGCTCAATTCGTATATCAAGCATTCGCTCTCAAGTTCTCACATCAAGTTGCACTCACGCTCTCGCCGCATCATCACACAGTTTGTCTGTCAATTCATGTATCATATTCTCTCCACCTCGGTGTCCGGTTCTCGCAAGTTTTCCTTCTCGATTAGCTCTTGGTATCGGTGTCGGATCTGCAAAGTATGGTTTAGTCAGCATGTGATTAGATAATCAGTAATATCATCCGATCGCATAATAGCGCAGATTGGAACCGAAGCGGGATGGCATGTTAGTAGCAGAGGAATACATGTGATTGCATCGGGATACAGTAGGAACCTATGCTGGTTGGTGCGACTGTATGATTCGGCCTTAAAAACATAGATTGCCATTGAGATGCATACCACGGCATGCAAATCTCTCCCACTTTATAAGTAAATCCTGCGTTGAAGAGATACTACGTGTAAACATACGACAACATGAGTTCGCATCATTCAACTCGGCTAATTCTCACTGGGATTGACACCTGGTATACGCGTGTCTCCTTATCTGACGAATCAACTCACACACCACAATCACCTCATGTCCTGCGCACTTACCCATCCTTCTTACTGTCATCATTTATGATGGTGACCCGCGTCAACGGCGAAAATTCTGAAGCGAACAAGCAGCGGCAACGAATCCGTCGCTTTTCTTGACACCCGATGCCCGGATCATGTATCAAGGGTACTTGGATGTTTGAAGTGGAGCAAATGGTGGGGGATGGGAATGTCACGACCGAGGGACCTGATACGGGCCAAGGATCGGCACTGCGCTCTCGCTGGTGCCTGCAACGGTGGACGCCGATTCTGTCTGCGGTGTTCACAAAGATTCTTAGTAGCAGGTCATTCCTCATGCCGCGAGTAGCCGCCACTGGCACAAGAATCGATAACTGGCCGAACATGGTCTAGCATGAATGTCAGTATAGCGGAGTTTAGCAATCGAGATGATGGCTTTCAAACCATTTAGATGCGACGACGGGTCATTCGGCAGCTGAAGCGCGCGGTTGGAAATTGCTTTGTCGTTCGCACTGACAATGCTTTCTCTCTTGAATCTACTAGCATCTGGACCTACGAACGACAATCTAGGCGCCAAGTGGTTCGGGGGAATTATAACCACGGCCATGCTGAGTTCGCGAGCTACCACCGGAGCCAGTGATGCTGGCGTCCCACGATGATTGTTCGGAGATAGGTGGTCCCGGAGACCTGGAGTAACTGGCATCTCCTTTTCAGGCTGAAATTCACTGTGGCGTGTGGGAGGGACCTCTCGGGGTTGGTTCTCATCCGACGAGCTAGTGAACTTTTTTGATGGGATACGGAAAGTGCGAGTCGGCGGGCATCGGTGGGTGAATGCGTGAGAATGAGATTTGCTCGTGATCAAGAGCTGACCCTCATCTCCCCCCGGGATGACGACCAAACAATGTCACGTGAATGTCATGTGATTTGCACGTGAGAGCTAAATGTCACGCATAGTAGTGTAAATCATCTACATGTTTTTGGGTTCTCTTATTCTCTACACTATATCCATTTACCTCTCTTAATGCAATGTTCAAAACCCTCGTGCAAGAACACAGTACCGGATGACCTGGCTTCCGATGGCTTACCACACAAGAAGTGTCCACCATGCCGAGAAAAAAACAGAATTGCAGCACTTGCAGCACGTAACAAGAGGAAACGGGAAGAGAAATCAGACCCACCACCACGGCGAGCACCTGTCACTCCACGAGAGATGGGAAGTGGTGCAGTAGAAGCACAGCCTGAGGCTTCAGAACATAGGCAACCATCCGAGAAGCCTGGGAGCTCAAGTGAGGAGGACATGGCCGGAAATGTGAGTCATTAGCCTAGCACGAAGATAAGAACTGACAGAGTAATCAGAAGGGTCCAATTGTATATGAGGATAGCAACTCACTTCTACAGGCAATCCGGGATGCTTTCCGAAAGAGTGAGACCATAGTATTCTTCGGAAGCTATCATCAAGCCGAAGATCCACTCATAGATGAAAAGAGAAGGGTTGATATGACCGTGAATGATATATGGAAGACAACGGGATATCGATTCACGTAAGAAGGTCCCCTTGTCTTCCTTGTTCGCACACTGAACTTATTTATATCCCATTAGAGTGAAAGACCACCCAAAATTACAAAATGGTTATAAAACTCGCCTTTGGTGCTGCCAGGACGACCACAGAAAGAAGAAAGCCAAACCAAGCCAAAAGCCCAATGCAAAGCATCGTGACCACATTGGCATGCAGAGATATGACTGCCGCAGTCTACTCCATGTGTCATGCACACGGCAAAGCACCTGCGGCACACACATTGTTACCGTCCGACTCCATCATCATCAACAACACAAACCTTATTACGATGTTGCTATGCCACCCGAAGCTGCCCAGATTGTCTGCGACAACATTGAGTGGAGCACCCCCACCTCAATCACACCGAAGGTGCAAGCATTATTCCCACACGTAACAGGGAAGCAGATCCATCGAGCATGGACAGAAATGAGCGAGGTCCTCTGGAAGAAAGATCCAATACAGCTTACCTCTGCACAGCTACTTCTCCAAGAGCTCGGCGACGACATTGATTTATTTCGTGTTAACGTACCGGAGGGTGTCGAGCAGCTTTGTTGGGGGATGAAGAAAATTGCACGGCTACTGAAAGGAAAGGTGGTCGAAGTTGGTATTGATGCAACATGTAAGGGCATCACCATGACTGCTGTTACCGAAGTGATACTCACATCAAATAACAGATGACACAAACTCGAGGAATCTCGAGCTATACAGTGTCTTAGGCGAGTACGATAACGCAGGATTCCCACTGTCATACTGTGTGCTCTCAACAGCGAGCGCACTTGACATTGGCAAGCGGAAAAGAGCACTGACCGCGTGGGTCACACATCTGCGTGACACGTATGGTGTCAAACCTGTCTTTGCACATGTCGACAAGGACATGGCAGAGATTGGTACGCTGCGTGATGTGTGGGCCACCAAGATACAACTATGTTGGTGGCACTTGCGACAAGCTGTACGAGAACGGCTGGCAAAAAACAAGCTCAGTACTACACCATACAATGCCCATCGTGCGCAGGCAGAATTCACATTCATTGATGGAACCTTTGTTCCTCTGGGCAAGTCAGATTCCAGCGAACACGAAGGAGGGGCCGCCGATAGGTACGACGTGGATGGAGCTCCTCGTCCTAGTCCGAATGCCATCCCCCTTCGTATACCTCGCCCACCAACAACAGTATCACCACTTGTCTCTCACCCAGTCGAGCCTGAGCAGGAACCCATCCCCGAGACACTTGGCCACACTGTTAGAGACATGCGCAGTGAAAAAATAACAATCAAACTACCTCCGAGACCTGCAATCGAACGTGGAGACAAAGTGAAAGAGGAGAAATTCAATAACGAGAAACGAACCTTTTGTCCAGATCAATTCCGCGAGGCAATTGGAGGAGCATCTATGCGCACATCCCCTCATCCCGGGATACTCCCACCCGAGCTGTGCTGGCATACGCGAATGGGCTGTGAAGCAAATATATCAATTCTGCGCTAAAAATGACTTGCGGGAAGTCTGGGCTTACCTATGGGAGAATTGGTACCGCGCGGGACGATGGGAATTGTGGGCACGCTCGTGTTACCACGAAATTCCTGTCTTGAAAACCACAATGATCCTAGAAAGCCAGTGAGTAATATTGACATATTACAAGCATGTAACTTTACTCAGCCATGCAACAGCTGGCGTCGCATCAAACACGACTTCCTGCACCACTTCCACAAACCTCGTGTGGATCTCCTGGTGTGGATTCTTATCACAAAATTAGCGCCAACATACTACTGAAAGTTGGACCGGTTGATGAACGACAATGGGCATTATTGTGAACTTGCATGCTGGCGGAAAGCATTCAAACGTGATTGGAAACGCTCCGCTACGACACCAATTACTCTACCACTCAATGACAAATATAGGCCGAACGTACTCACGTGGGTATGCACATGCCCGCACTTCTGCAAGAGCCGTTTCCTCCTCTGCAAACACCTTGTGCAGTCCGTTCATCCTGTCCCCCCAATCTTCTTCCTCGAGGTAAAATGCAATCGAACAACACCATTCTGGCAGCATGCATTGCTCGTTTCATTGGCTAAGCCAGCGGTCGACGGAGAAGATATGGGAATCCAGCCGTCAACGAGTGCCCAGGTCCTAAACGGCGAAAATGTCAAGGATCTGCACGGCGACGCTAGCGACGAATCAGATGACAGAGTTATTGATTTGGGGGATTACGAACCTGGACGGCATCAAACAATGGGCGAAAACATCTGCAAAAACCCAAAGTGCTACTTAGCACTAAGTAGCACCTATAGACCTGTTAGACACCATAGACTTCCCCCCATTATATAGTACTAATTAGACACTTGGTTTTCGTGTTGTACTACTGTAGCTGAGTGTAGCAATCCATAGCATTGTCCCAAAGTGCTATAGAGAACTATATAGCCCCAATTAGTAAATGTGAGAGTTCCTTAGTTCAACTTAGAAACGACTTTTCCAATGCTTGCAAAATCAAAATTCATTCAATCGAAATTATGGAAAGTGCAAACAAGTACAAGAGGGTAATAAGTACTAGTGGGTGCAGGCAGTCACCTGTGACGTCCTATCATACCATGGCTACAACATATTGTCGCATGTGGGGGCACACTAGTTGCTCATGGTGGCGGCGCATGTGCATAGGATGTGGAACTTGAAGTCACGCACCGTCGCCTGGGGTACCCAGGTGACATCGCGCGAATCAAGGCCAGGGAACCCACAAAGATGACCAAACCGCCTGCAGCGTACACCGGCACCGCCATCGCGTACAGCGCAATCACAGGCACCTGTGAGCGTGCATTCCGAAATCGCTTCATCAAACATCGAACAGACGGGAAACACGCACCAGCATGCCAGACACCCGCGATGCAGTGGCCGTCAGATCGTTGCCCGTCCCACGATCCTTGGCGGAGAATATCTCTGCAGAGACCGCATACAGCACGCCGTACATCTACACGCCCTCGGTCTTTGAATGAGCTTTGACTCGGAGCAAAGAGAGGACCCACCGGGACGCATGTTGCTGCTCACCTCGTGGTGATGATGTCAATGGCTCATAGTTGGTCTGTTTCTCTTCAGACCGGGGTAGCATGGGGTGGGGGGGCTCACCGAGTAAAATATTTGGTTTGAAATAAAATTTCTGGGGGAGATGGGGGAAAGATGACGAAGCGAAGAATAAGTCAGAGAGGCGACTCAGATCTGGTGGTGGTGGTAAGGACTCATCTTTTCCCCCCGAATCTCGGCTCACGAAGGGTGGGGTGTGCATCATTCAGATGGTGTTGAGATACGAACTAGCAAAAAGAAATAAGAACGAGCGTTCGGGTCGAGTGTCGTGCATGAGAATAAACGGATACTTAGCTCTGGAGGGGTGGTGGTCTTCTGGTTGTGTAGACGCGCCGGTGGGATGGGCGGTAGAACGTGGTGGGCGCTACAGTGGCGGCGGGATCGGGATGGCAGTTAGCAGAGAGGAGGAACCAGATGTGGTGGCGGTGGTGGTGGAGACTTATCTTTTTTTTCCCGTCTTAGCGCACGGTGGAGGTACGTGATTGGTTTCTTGTCTTCTGGTTGGTATTGGGGTGCCGCAGTCGTAGGATGGGTGTGCATAGTGGGCGACGTGCCAGTGGGATGGGAAGTGGAGCGTGGCGGGCGTCACATGTCGCCGTAGCCGTCATTCACAGTGGTAGTGGTAGATGTTGTCGTGGCCCGTGGGTGAAGGGAGGGACGATGGGACTTCGAGAAAATTTTGTTGTGCGTGTGCATTGATTATATCAGCATGGAAATTTCCGACCGCACCTGCCACCACCAACCACTACACCACCTCTCCACCACACCAAACGATGACGACAACAGCCACCACCGCTGACCGTGATCGCACCACGCCTGCCCTTGCCCTTGTCCAAGTCGCAGCCCAACACACGTCCTAACGCACACACTCGCATAGCCATGCGGCCCCGTTTGCGCTTGCTTCGACGACCAACCTGTTTGAATCCGACTCAACAAAAATGAACGAGGAAGTGGTAAGTACTTCCCGTTCGACCCGTTCACCGCACCTACCACTCCTCCTAGCCTATTCGCGACCACCCGGCCATTCCCCGTGCCCGCCGCTGCATCTAGCCGGTTTGCGCCCTCCTACACCCTTTCCCACCTGCTCGTGCGCCCTCCCCACACTGCCCTATCCACCCACTAGCGCCTTCCGACCCTTGCACGTGACCCATGCACGCCTACGTGCTCTCGTCGCAGCCCAGCGTACGTCCCAACACACGCGACCGCTTCCCGTTCGCATCCGACCGAAGAAAAAAAATGCTAAGTGCCACTTTATTCAGCCGTTCACTGTACCCACACCCCCTCAGCCTGTTCGTACCCCCTCGACCGTTCACTGCGCCAATTCGCGCGCTCTACCATCTCTGCTCGTTGCTCCCCCACTCGTTCGCGCTGTCTCCCACCCGGCGGTGATGCCCTCCCCACCTTTTCACGCCCCCTCGCACCCATTGGCGCTTATTTGCGCCTCCTCGCCCGTTTGTGCCCCCATTCGCCATCTGCCAGTGCGCGTATGCGCCACTCATCTGCTCGCCACCCCATCCGTTCACGGCTATGCGCTGTTCAACGTGACTGTGCTCATCTGATGTGATCCGCCACGCGCCACCATTCGTGCGCCAATGCGCCCACCTGCTAGTGATCCGGGCCTGTTCTCTGGTTAGACTCCCTCGCTCCCCGCCACTTGCCTACCTCGCCACTTAGATCGCGCCGTACCCCCTTCGAATACCCTCGTTCTTCATCACTTACCTATTTCGTCACTTAGAGAAAGGTGTCCCTCTCGTTGCCCCCCTCCGTCCTTCGCACTTGCCTATTTCGTCACCTAGATCAAGGTGTCCCTTTCGTCAACACCCCCGGTCTTCACCACTTGCCTATTCCGTCTTGTATGCAGTCACCAGTCCGCGAGTAATACATTGGATTCTCTGTAGTGTCGGGTGGGTCATAGTACTGTCTAGATAGCATTCGCAAATTGTCTTTAGGCTACATAGTCCTTTGTAGTATGGTGGATTATAGCACCACCTATATAGCACTCGTAAAAATTCTGTATGCTACATAGTCCTATGTAGCAAGGCTTTGTGCAATATTTACTACAAAGCACTATGTAGACTACTTAGTAATGCAGTTGCTAAGGGCCAATATTTTTTTTTCAGATGAAGCTGATTGCACGCGCGAACTTGCTGCGTGAATTTGCTGACGGCCTATCGTACCAGGTCCAATTCAACGACCATCGGTGGGTGGAAACGCTGGAGCGCGAAGGGGGATCACTGTTTCGGTTGGCCAGCAGCTGCCTCGATCGAGAACGCCGGTTTAGCTCGACAAGGGGGACATCGCCAACGACGTGGGAGAGGGCAACGACGAGCGCAATGTACTATCGCACGCGGCCGCCACGCAGAGACGCCATGAGTTGATGAAGTGGTTGATCGATCTCACACGCACTTTTCACATTAACTTTTATTTTTGTTACATAAAATAGTTAATATAAATAATTATTTTGTCTTTGTTTGGTCGTCATCCTAGGGGGAGACATAAGACACTTGGTTGGCGCCGACGGGGCAACAGGACTCGAGCTGAGCGACTACAGCTCTGTGTCGAGTACCTGAAGGTCGTAACAAGAATATATGGCAGACAGACAAAATACGGTATTTGCATCGCACGACTCCGAACGGTAGAAGTACATTGACTGCAGAAACAGAAAGCACAGTTAACGTATTGCTAAAACCAGTAAAATAGCAACCTTACTATGCCAGACCAGGGGAAGAGATCGTGCATTGATGAGCCCAACTATGAGCCCAACTATAATGCCTGCGAGTTGTATGCAGTAGCAACCTATATCCAGCACCCAGCTTTGGGACAGATACCTGGGAACCAATGAGCACAGTGAGCACAGGGAGCACGTCTTGAACATGGTCTGAATCATGACGCGTGTGTTTTGTAGGCGCTATCACCTGCAGGCTGCGTGTTATCAGTCACGGGAAGCCGTCCCCACCAAGGAGGGTCTCATTCAAGTTAAGGGTCATGGCGTGCAATTGTCGGGAATATCATGGT